>APFE030090074.1:0-23765 GCA_000404065.3 Pinus taeda
TCATTCTAGCCAGAAATAAAAGGCCAAAGGTCTCATGGGAAGTGGAATTATTTTCTAGGGCAATTAGGGAAAAAGATAGATGCAATAAAAGTAACAACAACCAATAGTAACCTTAGAAGGAAAGTGGAAACCTCAATGACACATTATCATGCATGTAATGAAATAAACATTGAGGCTTTGCAAACTGTATCACTCGCAAGTTTGAGTAGGTTACTAGAGGTTGTGCTGGGGATAATGGTTAATCATGTCATGTAATTGGTCACAAATAAGTAAGAATATTTTGTGTTTTCTTTGCAAAATGAGGGCAGCAGATTATTAGGGTGGTGATTGGAAGTGTGGGTAGATTTTTTAGTGAGTGGATTGATAATAATATTAGTAAGAATTCTACTATATAACAATGTTGTTAATGGCTTTGATTTAATATGACACTTACATGTGGTTTGAGGTAAGTGAGTGGGTGTGTTTGATTTTTTCGTTGTTTTTTTATATGTTGTTTTATTCATAATTATCTTGGTTTATGAGTTTGCTTAAATAAGACATTTCATATTCTACAAGTGGTATGAGCATTTAAAATTGTTTGGGGTTAAATTTTTATTGTTGGAATTTAGCCGAAGTTAATCATGTCTAATTGTAACCAAGAAACATTATTATTATTGGTGCATTAAGATGCTTACCTTTTTTATTGGAACATATCTCTGGGATATTTTTGAATGGCTTTATGAGGAGCCAAATTGATTGGAATGGAGAAAGGGAGAATAATGTTCAAGCTTTGTTTCACATTCACATAGCTCATGATAAGACCTTATTTCCAAGAATATCATGAGAAACAACTCCAACATATGCTGGAACATTGTAGAATAAGCTTACCAAGGCAGTGATCAAGATAAAGTGGTCAAGCTTGACACATTGAAGCTAGAGTTCTATAATTTGACTATCCAAGAAGCTGAAAGTATTAGTGACTATTGTGTGAGATTCAAAGGGGTCCTCAATAAAATGGCTATACTTCGAGGACCTGTAAGTAATGAAGTTTTAATTAAAAAGGTATTGACATGTTTAACACCTATATGGAATCATGTAACCATAATCATAGAATAAATTAAGAATTTGACAAAACTAAAGTTTTATCAATAGGTTTGATCCCTCATGCCTCATGAAGAAAGATTGAAGGACACTCTTGAAGTTGTAGATAAAAGGTTTTCCTCCAAATGAAAAATTACTGACAATGAAGATGCAAGCAACAATAGTGCCAAAAGAAATCAAGGCCAAGGTGTATGGCAAAACCAAAATCCTTCAAGAGGTAGAGGAAGAGGTGGATCAATAGGAAGAGGTAGTTTGAGAGGAAGAGGTAGAGGTAGATTTGATAAGAAAAATGTTCAATTTTACTTGATCACTTTGAAAGAGAATGCACATTGAAAGAATGTAAAAATTCTAACTATGCTCAAGAAAGTAGTAAGTATCCTTTACATCACTTATTTTTATCTTATACCAAATGTGAAAATACTAATAAAGATGTTTGGTACCTAGATTTTCCATTCTCTAACCATATGACACTAAATGAAAAGTTGTTTTCAACAAAAGATGGAAGCTTCATATCCAAGATCGAGCTTCGTGATGATAAACCATTGGAGGTTGCTTCCAAAGGAGCTATGGAGGCCCAAACAAAAAAGGTATAACGAGTATTCATTACATTTATTACACTTCAGTGTTGAAGCATAATTTGTTGAGCATTGGGAAGCTATGTGAGAAAAATTATAAAGTAGTGTTTGAAAATAAGACATGTACTATCTATGATAGGAATAAGGGAAATAGGGTGATCCTCTATGTTTCCCTTGAGGTTTGATGAACATAAAAGCAAACGTGCAAATATTTCTTATGAGTATTCAAGTTACTTATGGAATCTCACTTATGGGCATTTAAATTTTCACACTTTGAATTTTCTAACCTCCCATGCATTAGTTTATTGCTTGCCCAAGGTAGAGGAGCATAAGGAGGGTTGTGAAGGATGTGATAAAGGCAAGCATGCAAGGGAAAAGTTTCCAAAGGGCACTTACCTGGAGGGCTCATCACCCACTTCATCTCATTCATTCACACATGTGGTCCTACAGAGACTAAGAGTTTGGGTGAGTGATCATATTTCATCACTTTTATTGATGACTCAGTAAGTGATCATATTTCATCACTTTTATTGATGACCACTCAGCAAATTTTTGGGTATATTTTTTGAAGGCCAAAAGAGAAGCCTTCAATATATTCAAGAAGTTCAAAGTGCTCATACAAAATGAGCAAGGGTCTAAGATCAAATGTTTGCTTGATCATGGCTGGGAATTATGCTCAAAATCTTTCGAGAGTTTTTGTGATATAAGGGCATCCACATACACACCCCAACATAATGGAACAACTCAAGGGAAGAATCATAGTGTGGCTGAAATGGCAAGGCACATGTTACAAACTAAGGAACTGAGAGATTCTTATTGGGGATATGTAGTTTCTACAACATTGTACATCGTCAACAATAGCCCCACTAGTGCACTCCAAAACACGACTCCTAATGAAGCTTGGTATCTAAAAAGGCCTAATTTTAATCATTTCAAATTTTTTGGTTGGATGGATTATGTATATGTACCATATCAAAATAGAAAAAAGTTAGATGCAAATAGTGAGTTATGTATTTTTATTGGGTATAGTGAGACAAGCAATGCTTATAGATTGTATAGTCCTCTCACTAACAAGCTAATTGTCTCAAGATATGTATCTTTTTATGAAGGGAGAGTTTATGGTCATCAAAAAGGCCATGTTGAGGAGACAAAATTTGTTTTAAATGATGATATACTTGTTGATATTGATCATGAGCAACCAACTAATGGTTCTATATTTAGTGGTTTAACTCCACCAAGGATCCCTTCATGAATTTCTTTGGTGTCAAGTTCAAGTCGAAATTCTTCTCCATGTTCTACAAGGAAGCTAATAAGATTGAGTGATATCTATGACATGAGTGAAAATCAAGCACATGAAGAAAGCTCAATAAGTGAGATAGTCAATTTCGCTTTATTAGCGAACGTTGGTTTTGAACCAACATGTTTTGAATATGCATGTAATAATGAGGATTGGGTGCAAGCCATGCAAGAATATATGGATTCCATTCGCAGGAATGACACTTGGGAGTTGAAAAAACTTCCACATGACAAGACAATGATTCACACCAAATGGGTTTACAAGACTAAGTTTAACAAGAATGGGAGTGTTGAAAGAGAGAAGGCAAGATTACTTGCTAAGTGATTCACACATAAGTGTGGAATTGACTATGAAGAGACATTTGTACGATTAGCAAGATGAGAGACAATTAGAATGTTGATTTTGTTAGTAGCTCAGAAAGAGTGGAGCATACATCATATGGACGTGAATAGTGCCTTCTTGAATGGGTACTTAGAAGAGGAAGTATATGTGGAGCAGCGACAAGGTTTTGAAGTGGAAGGCAAAGAGAATAATGTCTACCACTTGAAGAAGCTTTGTATAGTCTCAAGTAACCAACAAGAGCATGTTATGCTAGTATTGATGGATACTTTCACAAAAATGGCTTAGAGAGAAGTAAGAGTGATCTTAGCCTTTACTACAAATAATAAGGTATTGATATTCTAAACATAATTTTGCATGTTGATGACATATTGTATATGGGTAATAGTTCTAAGATGAATGATAAATTCAAAGTTGCTATGATGAATGAATTTGAAATGAAATATCTAGGCCTCATGAAATATTTTCTTGGAATGGAAGTTTATCAAAGTAAGGATGACATTTTAATTTGTGAGAAAACTTGATGCATGCGATATGATAAACAAATTTGATATGATTTATTGTAATCTATCCCCTACTCCAAGGCTCATGGAATTGGGTTATGTATAGATGATGATGCTGATTTAGTTGATGAGACGACTTACATAAGTATTGTGGGGAGCTTGATATTTCTAACCGACACAAGAACTAATATTACATATTGACTTTCACTTCTTTCAAGTTATACGACAAATCCATCTCACATACATATGAAGGAATTCAAGAGGATTTTAAGTAATGTGAAGGGAACTCTAAATTTTGGTATTCATTACTACTCTTTTGAAAGTTCAATCTTATTGGATTTAGTTATTCAGATTCGAGAGGTAGTATTGATGACCATAAACCCACATCTTGAAATTGTTTCTCTTTTGGTTTTGGTTTGATTACCTAGAGCTCAAAAAAACAAAGCATTGTTGACCTCTCATCCACATAACCTGAGTATGTTGGAATTACATCAGCATGTACAAAAGCTCTTTGGCTCAGAATTTTTTTGGAAGATATTGGAGAAAAGAAAATTCAACCTACACGGATTTATTGTGATAATGTAAGTGGAATCAAGTTATAAAAGAACCTGGTTCATCACAATAGGGAAAAGAATTTTGACATGAGATATCACTTCATTCAAGATTTGGTGGAGATGAAGGATATTGAATTGGAGCACATAAATATTGAATTGGAGCACAAAAATACTGAGCATGTTATTAGGGTGGTTAAGACATTGAGTGTGTTTTATTTGTTCATTGTTTTTTTTATATGTTTTTTTCTCCATAATTATTTTTGGTTTGTGAGCTTGCTTAAAGAAGAAATTTCATATTCTACAAGTTGGAGCTTATGATCAAGTAATTACTCCAACAAGTTCAATAGATTTGGATATAAGACTCAGAGAATCGAGCTATAGTCTAATAACATCAAGAGAGTAGTTGAAGGTCTCAAAGTGTATATGGAGCCTCAAGTAGGAACATTCCTCAATTACGTCCTTGGTAACAACATTACGGGTAGAATTGAACCATAATAGAGCCGAGGTTCAAGAGTTGATGCACGAACATAAATTTAATCATCACCAACTCAATAGCTTGATGAAAATATTTATAGACACGAAGATAATGTGGAAAAGAAAGGATACTTGAAATAAGCTACTGAGTAATTCAACCACCAAAGAGATGAACTCTTTGATTTGAATTTACAATGGATAGTTTTACCCACTCTTAGTCTTCAATACATGGGGCTTTAAAAGCGGAATGTACAAGTTATGGCAAGCTAAAATTTCTTGTTCAATATCGTCAAGAGTCATTTGCCGAGTTATACAAACTTGAAAATGAGTAGTAATTGTTTGAAGTGTTTTTTGAAATATAGTTTCTATCTCATGACATTTTTCTTTTTATAGAAATATTTATTAAAAATAACTAAGAAAAGGGTAAAACTTGAGAATGTATTAAAAGGGAAGGGAATAAATATATATTTTATTTAAATACAAACCCCGAAGTTCGACATTTAAGTTTTTAGCCCCATAAGGTGAAAATTAAAAGAATTATTTGAGTAGTTCCCAAATAAATTGAATGAATGAAAACACTAAACATTCATCCAATGGTCAATCAATCAGAATCTAGACCATCTATCACCTTCAAGAGATCTATAGAAGCAAGCAACAACATGGAATGGGGATTTCCTCTTTTGCATACCTACATGTTGCTCATTTATGAGTGAGGGCGTGACCAAGAGTACTATTTTTTTCTTTTGTTCCTAGTTTAGTGTTCATGTAGATGACCTCTTCTTTAGTGATATCATTGTCAATTTGCAAGTTTCATCTTTCAAGTGTCTCTTGGGACATGACTCTAGAGCTCCATTGGTTTGTAGTGGAGCACATGTTAAGATCTTTCGTTGCATTTTTTTTTATTGTTTTACCATTAAAGTTGGAATTGACCTCATGATTGATATATAGTATATAGCCTTTCCACTTTCTCACATATCCCACCATGCAGAAATTTACTTAGATGCCAAAATGCAATAAAAAGAAGAGAATTTTCCTTGTTGGGGAAATCTCTCTTCAATGGTTTTTGTGTATCTTTTACTTTGTAGCCATATTTATTTTAACATTTTTTAGTTTTGTACATAATTTTTGTTGTTTTAAGTTGAACAAATGTTTATTGGATCAAACATGGTTAATGTTAATGGTTGTTAAAGGAAATCTTATTCAATGACTATTTAATTACATATCTTCTACTATTGGTTAATATTTCTAATTTCTTAACATGAATACAGATTCAACAATTAAGTTATGTAATAAAAGATTCAATTACACAAGTTATAAATGTGATCTTTAAGGTCACTTTTCATGCAACCTCGAGGTCATAATTAGGTCACAATTTCAAACCATGTTAAGATCAATTCATTAATTTTTCGAGATGCCTTCACTACTTTAACTAATCATTAATGTATTGGGATATTTGGTTCATTAATAGGATGGATATCATTTATTTATTTGTTCTTACATGAAGGGTATTTTAGTTACTCATCTTATATAGGGTTAGTGTGGTGTGGTTAATCCTTTTTCTGTAGTTTATAAGTTAAATACAGCTAAGACTCTACAGTAATGTAAGACCAAAATCTTAGAGAACAACTAGACTAGTTTGTTTCTTTTCTAAATAAATTCATGTTTAGGCATATAGTAGCTACGTTTTCTTGTTTCTTTTTATTCAAGGTCATTGTTTCTAGCCGCATGACTTTTTCATGTCACCTACCATTCATTGACTAGGGAGAGGGTTAAGTTGCACGAGTATTGGTGTGGAATCTACTCAAACTTGAGCAACTATAAACTATGGGATAACGTTCCCAATACTTCTCATCAGTGGCCTATAAGTACAAGATGTTGATGTTGATGTTGTTTTCGAGTGACACTTTCGTTCCAAAACATCAAGGTATTATGGCGATCATTCGAGAGATAGTTAAGTTTCGCTTTCCTTCAATTTTCATTGCAATTTTACTTTAGTCGAGTATGGATGTAACTAGTTATTTTTCTTCATTGTCATGGCATGCCAACCACTTCCTCTTTGAAACTCAATATTACGGTTTTCTAACATATAACCTTTTGCTTGGGAGGAGGACAAGAAATGGTACCCTTTGTTTACACCTTCCCCTTTAAAATTCACACATCAAGTCAAACCTATTCCATGCAAATTGAGGTTGCATCTACCATTTTCTTTGTGGCGATTGAAAAGTTATTGTAAGAAATTTTTTTGTGCATTTTCCAAATGCATACATGATGAGGAGGTTCATATAAAATGACAAGTTCAAAAAATGACAATTGCACGCATTTCTTTTTTACTCCATTAAGGGATGTGATGCTTCATTGTTTGTTGACGTGGCTAATGAATGATTTTCCACCTCGAAAGAACTCACTTAATGTTTTACCTAGATCATTAGTATTGTTAGGTGAGGAGGTAACTCCTCAAATGAAATTGTGTTATTCATTTAGGATGTTCATTGTTATATACAAGAGGGTGTTACTGTTGAGTTTCATGTCCCAATGAATCTCCATTTCCTTTATTATTTATTACACTAATTACAATTGTTCACCCAATCCCTATGATTAGGTGTCAACATTCCCCCCCTTAATCTGAAGGGATGTTGGTGAGTCCAAGCATCGTTATCAATCGTTCAAGCTTTTCTCCTTGAAGCGCTTTGGTGAAGATGTCTGCAATCTCCTCATTAGTGGAACAATGGTGAAGATGGATTGTTTTGGCCTCAACATGATATCGAATGAGATGATATTTTGTATTGATGTGCTACGTTTGATCATGGAACTTTGGGTTCTTTGCCAAATTTATTTCTGAGGTATTTTCAATCATGAGTGGAGTCAATTGTACTTGTTTTACATGCAAATCTTCCAGAATTTTCTTGATCCACACAATTTCTTTTGTTGCCTCCGTTGCTGCCACATATTCTGCCTCTGTTGTGGAATCTGCTGGAACTAATTGTTTGCATGATCTCCAGGAGATATCTCATGATCCAAGACTCATAGCATAACCCGAAGTAGATACCCCAGTTTCCTTGTCTCCATCAAAGTCTGAATGAGAGTATCCAATAATCGCCCACCTGTGTGTACTTGAGTCCAAAGTCTTGAGTTCCCTTCAAGTACTTTAGAACTCTTTTTGCAGTAGACCAATGTCCCTCACAAGGATTTTGCATAAACGTGGAGAGGATTCCAACATGAAATGAAATCTGTGGTCTCATAGTAGTGAGGTAGTTGAGACTTCCTACAAGTTGTCTATACTTTGTTACATCCTCAAATTATTTTCCTTCAATGGATGTGAGCTTTAAGTTTTGTTCCATTGGAGTAGTGAGAGGATTGCATTCAGTCATGCCAAACCTATTCAAGAGATCTCCAATGTACTTCTTTTGAGAAAGGAATATGGACTTCAATTGTTGAGTTACTTCAATACCAAGATAGTAATGAACATAGCCCAAATGATTCATTTCAAAACCTTTCCTGAATTCCTTCTTTATCGATGCAATGTAGCTCTCATTTTTCTCTCTCATCAAAAGGTTATCTACATATACCATAAGATATACAACTATTTTTCCAACCTTCTTGACAAAAAAAGTTGCATCGTCAATATCAAAATGTTTGAAATTGAGTTTGAGAAGATGCTCAGTTAATTTTTCATACCACACTCATGCTTCTTATTTGAGGCCATAGAAGGATTTCACAAGTTTGCGTGCTTTATGCTCATGTCCTTTCACAACAAATCCTTGAGGCCCTTACGTAAAAATATTATCTTTTAGATCTCCATTCAATAAAGCACTGTTTACATCCATTTCATGGACTTTGCAATAGTTCAGAGTGTCTAGGGTAAAGAGTTTCTGGATGGTAGCCCATTTTGTTGTGGTGGAAAAAGTCTCCTCATAATCAACCCATTCCTTCTGTGCAAAACATTTTGCCACAAGCCTCGCTTTGTGCTTGTCAAGTGAGCTAACAACTTTATACTTGTTCTTGTAGACCCACTTGCAACCAATTGGTTTCGTTCCCAATGGAGGATCAACCAGCATCCAAGTGCCATTATTTATCAAGGCATCATACTCCTTTTGCATTGCTTCTTTCCATTCATCATGGGAAGCAACTTCTTTGAAGGAAGTTGTTTCAAAATCTGTAGACAAATTCAATTCACAATCATAAGAAACATCCATATCAATAGGTGAATGAGAGTCAACTACATCACCTCCATCTTGTGAGGTTGAATTTCTAGTTCCTACCTTTCCAACCTCATGAGGATGAACACTTTCAAGTGTTTTTGTCAGCCACTTTAGGTGACCTTTCTGAGATGGTTCAGGCTGTTCTGTTGATTGAGTTAGGATTGAATCAAGATTGAGTCTCCCAATTTTGTCAATCACGTGAGTCAAAGTATCATACGTTGTTAAAGTTTTATGCGGGGGAGAGAGTGCTTCAGAAGAAGATTCCATAGGTTGATCTAGTATAGGAATCCCCCCTTAAAGATGTGGAATTTAATTATCAAATTATTCAAATGATTTTCATTTGCGATCTATCCAAGCGATCAAGTTGCCGCTCAACAACATTGTGAGTTTTGGATGATTCAAGAAACATTACATATCTATATACAACAAACTTTTTATTGACTTCATCATAGAGACAGTATGCTTGGGAGGTGTTTGAATATCCTAGGAAGATACACTTATGACTTCTTGCACCAAGTTTGTTTCTATGTACCTTTGGTATCAAGGCATAATAGGTGGAACCAAAGACCATGAGATGCTTTATTGAAGGAATGCACCCATACCACATTTCATAAGGAGTCTTGTTTCTAATAGCATTAGATGGACATCTATTCTTTACATATACAAAACATAGAACTCCATCAGCCCAAACCATCAATTTTACATTTTTGAAAAACGTCATGGAGCGCACCATATTTAAGATTGTCCTATTCATTCTTTCAGCTACTCCATTTTGTTGGGGATTATAAGGCACATTTGTTTGATCCCTTGTTGGCAAAGATAGTTTTCAAATTCATTTGAAGTGTATTCTTGTCCATTATCTATGTGAATAGAGCCACTATGAGATTGTGCATTATTTTCAATTCATGTATGAAAGTCATTGAATGTTTGAAAAGCATAAGATTTGTTCTTCAATAAATAAACCGAACACATTCTGGTGTAGTCATTAGTAAATTTCATCATATATTTATTTCCATTTGCAGAAGGAAAAGGCATTGGACCACATAAATATGAATGAGTGAGTTCAAGTTTTCTATGTTCTCTAGAATATGAATCATGAAAAGATTGTTTGCTATTCTTTCCTAGAATGAAAGCGTCACATTGCTTAAGTTTCCTAGGAATTGTAGGAAAACTAGTAACACCATTTTTCTTCAAAAAGAAGAGGGTGTCATAGTTTAAGTGTCCAAATATAGCATTCCATAATAAACTTGATGGAAATGTACCTTATTCATAATGATAATTGTATGACAAATTTTGTGCATGAGCAGAGGTACCCTACAACTTGAGAAGCATTTATTCTTCTATCCCTGTCATGAAAAGTGAGTGGTATAATGATTTTCTCACCTCAAGCTTGCCATCAAACATATGAATGGAGTATCCTTGATGGTGGATGTGGACCAAGGACAACAAGTCTCTCCTCAATTGTGGAAGATATAGAACATGATGCAGAAGAGAGTTTAGAAGACCATGCAATTTAAGCCTAATTGTCCCAAACCCCGATGGCTTGAGTTTTGATTTGTTTGCTAAGTATACTGCTCCATCAACATTGTGAGTAAATTATTCAAAAAAATATCTTCTAAAAGTTCTATGGAAAGTTTCTCCTCAATCAAGAAACCAATCATTTTTCCAAGGAGCTTTACTCCAATATTACAGTGTGCCACAACATAGTGAGCTGATTCAGGTGCTTTACCTTTCTCTTTGTCATTAGTTTTACCTTTGATTTGGTTTCTTTCCTGCTCAATTTTTTCCCAAGGCAACTTGCATGTGGATACATCATGTGATCCATCTATTTTGCATCATATGCAGTGCAGATCTCACTTTTCTCCTTAAGAGTGTCTCCCCCTCTACCTCTCAAATTTCTTCCTCTTCCTCTTTGACCACCTTTTCCTCTGGATGAATATTGAGAAATATTCTTCTCTCTATGTGCAAGACACACAACCTCATGAGAAAACTGAGGAGTTGTCTACTTCCCAAAAGCTTTCTCTCTTTCAGCAATTTTTTTTCACAAGAGAGTCAAAGGTAATATCTTTGAGGTTTCCATTTTCTTGCAATGACTCAAGATAATTTGAGTACGTGGGATAAAGTGAATTGAGAAAAGCTATGAGAGGAGTGTTGAGTTCAACATTAGTGACTTTGATATAATGCGTAATAGATTTTACTTCTGTTGCAAGACTAAGAGGATCATCATTTTGTAATTCAAGGGTGAACAATTTAATCATGAGTTGAACAACTTCAAGTGCAGAGTGTGAGTCATTGAGTTCCTTCAGTTTTTGTAAGGCTTCAAAAGCATTTGAAAATGGAAAAATATGACGACTCACCTCTTCATTTATTGATGCTGGAATCAATGCATAAGCCTTTCTATTATTATTTTCCCAAATGGCAAATTCCTTGTTTGAGGTAGGCTATTCTCACTCTTTCTCTCCTTTCCAACACACATTCCTATCCACAGCTCATTAAAAATGACAGTGCGATTGATTTCACTGGACCACTTACAATAATTTTCCTTGCAGGTGAGAACCACTCCCACAAACAATCTCTGTACTATAGAGAAAATACTTCTTCTACCAATGTATAAAATTTGCACTTCTTGTTGTATAAAACGCAGTTATGGTGTAAAAAATTACAATCTAATGGATAGAGGAGAGGTATTATATGGGGAGGGTATTATCTAGGGTAGAGGTTATTATATGTGGGAGGTATTCTTTAGGGGAAGATTTATATTGTGGAGGGAATATATGATACCAAGCAGTCAATGTATGACCGATGCCTTGTTTAAGACAACAAGTGGTATTAGTTGTGTGGGATTATGGAGCATATTCGGTCGGTGGGATTATGGAGCATATCTGTGCGGGATTATGGATCGTATTAGCTGAGCGATATTTGATTCTAGTGGAGGAGTGTGATGCCACACTACAATATCACAACATGGGAGGTGAATACAAAGTCACGTGGTATTGTAGTGGTATGTGGTATAGGTGATGGGTTGGAAACCATGTCTCATTGTTTGGAGAGTGTGGTACGGTGGGTGATACCATATGGTTGTGTTGCACAGTGGAGAGGAGTTTAAAACTGGTGAGGTAGTATGGGAATGCAATACATGAGGGCGGTGTAAATCCAACATTCAACAAGTCCATAATTCGAACTCAGATTTCACAATAATGGCTAATGAACAGTCAATTTAGAAACACAATCACTACGCCATTCAATCGACTATCAATCTTCGTCAATGTATGAGCTTGTTAATTGGATTCTGATCATCGAAATCACTTACCAAATGCTGTCAATATTTAGACAGAGTCTAAAAATGCATATTGCAGTCCCACTACTCAATGCAACACGTCCAGGTTTGACCGAGCTCACAGTATTTTAACAAACATGTTCCATCTCTTAGCACCAAGGCTTCAACTACTCTTTGCAGGTCTGCTCCAAACAACTTCTATGAGATTTATTGAGCTAGAGGTTAACTCAGAAATCCTTGCAGTCATCACAAAGATAATTCAAAAACTCATTGAATGCATGGCTTGTCCAAATGCAGAGATTCGGCAGAGAAAAGAGGCCGAGGACATGAAACTGACCAGAGTTACAATGCTGAAAAATAAATATAGAGGTTGTCTCCAATACCATGTGAGGCCACGAGGTTACTCCTCAAATGAAATTGTATTATTTATTTAGGTTGTTCATTATTATATACAAGAAAAAGTGAGTGTTCAGTTTCCATTTCCTCTATTATTTATTTACATTAATTACAATTTTTCATTGAATTCCTATGATTAGGTGTCAAAAAGTATACGAGAGAATCCTTATGGTCACCTTAAAATATTTAACCAATTATGCATGGAAAAGGGCTAAAGCCTTCCTACTTTCAACCTTGAGTTTCAAACTTTACAACGTCATCTATAAATCTATTAGACCTGCCAACTTATTCGCCAATCTACATTAATATAGCCTCATACCTCCTCTTTACATGTATGAGTTGTAGGAAAGGAACATTCAATTTTTTTATGAAGCTTTGGTAACTTGTATTGATTTTGAAGAGAAAACCCATACAGAACTAATTTATGTCCCAATCTTCTTTAATGCTTGCCTTTCATGATCTATAGGATGAGATGTCTTGAGGATGAATTTTTTGATCTAGTATCCACTTGAGTTCTCTAATGAACCCTTTCTTTGAAAACCTGATTATTATTCTTGTTTCATTTGTGATCAATAATGTGCAGTAAATGATGATCACCATGACAATGACACCCATGATTATAGCTTTGGTTTTGTGGACATATATGATTTTACATTTGGGGATGAGCGATGTCCACATCCATGTTGTGTTTCTCTTGTCACCTCTCACATATTTTCATGCATGATATTTAACCACACACTGATCCCATCTCCTTTACCTTGTGTTTGAGGTCATGTATGATGATTATAGTGAGGAATGGTTGAGTCATGACGGTATGAAATGGTTAACATGAATTATGATTTATTAGTTAATGAAATTGAGAAAGAGGCCCTTCTTTATGAAAGGTCTTGTCAAGTTTATCAAAGGTACTTGTTTTATATGGATGATGAATGTTTTTCAAAGAACTTCAAAATGAAGTCCTATTTTTTTACTCTTAAGGAATTTAGTTAGCCCAATCTATTTAAAATGAAGTGTTTGGGTTTTAAATGTCTCATGAATATACATATTTTTTATTAATGATATGAGACATGTTCAACACAATAATAGTGTGTTGTTTGAAGTAAAACAAGACCATGATTTGTCTACACTCCTTCATTCTTATAGTTTGGCACACAAACAAACAATTGTTGCTTGGCACATTATACCTTGAAATAAACAGTAATATATGTCGAATTTCAACATGTATGACCATTAGATAATATTGAATCCTTTATTTTGTACATAGGTAAACATTAAAAATTAAACAAAATAAAATAAAATTACAAAATAAGCGAAAAATAAATAATTTTTTTTATTTTTTTTATTTCTTGTTTGGTTTGTTTGTGACACTGTGTCATAATATGATTTCTTTTTATATTATGTTGATTAGTCTAATTTGTAATTTTGATCTTCTTATAATTTGGTTTTTTTTTCATCACATGTTGTGTTTCTTTATGTTGTGTTTTATTGTCACTTCTACTTTCTTTAATTCACTTTTTCCTAATGCCAATAATCATTGATGAGCATTCCCTATTGTTACAAAGAAATGTGAACATGAATTTGTGAATTAATTATCAATAATGTACCCACTTTCCTCATGAAAACTAGAAACAATTCAAATATGCTTTCTTCCCTCACTATAGTGCTTGTAGGATTTGACCTTTATTCACTAGTGTGAAGGCTCCTTCTCTAAATAGTGGATTTATTATCCTCCCCCTATTTTCTTTTGAGTGTACTTTCCGTGTGGGAGGCCCCTAAGGATTAGTCTTCTTCCTCCATGATGACTTCATGTTCTCTTCCTTAATATTTCATACCTTGTACTCATTCTTGCATCCCCTTTTCCTTTTTATCTTTCCCCCTTCTGAGATTCATGATATCTATAGAGTTTTATGAGTTCTAGTTTGCATGATGCAAACCACCCTATGGACTCACCTATGTTGATGCACATCAAGAATTTAAAAAATTGGCTAGCCATAACAAGTGTATCCCTATTGTCAACTCCATCTATAAGAGTGTGATATGACTTTCCATCATGGCCCTCCTCCAAATGAAAAGGGTCTCCCTAATTATTTTTAAAGAATGCACTTAACAACAAGTGGGTTTGTCATGAAGAATTTTGTTCCTTGCCATCCCTTAGCATGGTCCATAAGTAAAAGTTATTTTGAGAACCTCTGTCAACCTCATTGTTATTCAAGTTCACACTTATATTATTATAAATAATTTCTCCCCCTTTTCGCTAAGAAACAAAAAGAATAATATTTATTGGAAATCGAAAGAATTCATGTTCTTTCCATTGAAGTTCCAATTCATAGAGGATTCCTACAATGATTATTTCATTGTTCTTTAATGAATTTTTAAAGATGTTATTATTAAACTACCTCTGAATAGGCTCTAGACCCTTTGGTCCTCCATCACACTATTCATTGTAATTAATATTGGTATGCATAACTGATTGAAATTTTTATATCATATGAAAATGTTCAAGTCAAAGTATTTTCCTCTACCAAAGTATAGAAGCGGGCTTACACCTATTAAGGTTTTCACCACTACAATACGAGCCCTGATGAGCCTCATAAATGGGTAATTATATGGGCTCATTTTACCTCCTAACCTAGTCAAATGAACCATTATCTTAGCTTATTGTATGATTTTCTCATTATATTTATGCTTATAGGGTGAGTTGAGTTAGTTATTATGCCATGTTGTCTAACATGTATTTAATGTAGATTATTGATGGATTTCGATGTCAAAGTCAAGGATCTAGTGGTCAAACTGTAGAAATAACTTGAAGTACATAGAGGAGAGGACTTATAGGAGGGAATCCACCTCATTTATTTCTCCTCACTTCGAACTCCCCTTCATTCAGCTCGGACTACAAGCAGCTGAATCATGCACTAGAAGGCAGCCGAGCAAGTGGAAGATGATTGATAATTACCTCAAGTTTTGGGTGCCAAGCCTCCCTTATTTTAAGGAAGTTGTTGGTAGATTGAGAGGTATTAGTAGAGATTCCTAGGGCCTCACTAGCGTCGACTTTTTTTTTCTTGTGTAAACTCCGCTCAAATTTCAATCTTATTATTTTATGACAGTTTTATGTAATCTTGCTATTTTTTCATAATGAAGGTGGAATCATTTTTGAGCTAGCACTGAGTTGCCTCAGAGGGCTAAAGCTCTTGGGTTAGGGTCCAATCCAAGTAGCCAAACTTCTCTTTACTTGTATTTGTATGCTTTACCTCAATTTGTAGATTAGTTTGTTGTTAGATGTATTTCTCTTATGGTTATGTATAGGCTACTTTTGATGATTTAGTAGCTTAAGTCCATTTTGGGTTTTCTGTTGTAGGTTAAGTAGTCATGAGAGAAGATTCAAAAGGCTAGAAACATTTCCTTGGCCTCTCGTCCTCCCTTTGGGACCATGATTTGAGGCAAAGACTCTCTTGCTGCCCCAAAAACACAAATTTTCCTCATTGCTAGGACTTCTAGTGTTTGCAGCTCTCTAGTAGGTTGATAGTCTAGTTTTGCTTTTCTTTAGATATTCTTTGTCATGTTCACTTCCTAATTTGCAGTATTCCTTTTGCATGCTTTACTTTATTACAGCATTTCCCAGTATTTCCTTCCATAGATCATAGTTTAGGCCATTTTAATGCAAAACTCTGTTTTTCCTAGGATGCACTCATTTCATTGGTTGCTTGATTTTCTTGGTTGACTATTAGTTTCTATGCAACAGATCTCTTCCAGCAATAGACTAACTTACCAGCAATCACACCCTCCATCTGATTCATGCCCTATAGGTCTCCCAAACCTTACCTCAATTCTACCCTAGTTTCCTTCATTTTTCATAGAACTTCTTCCTCTCTCCTTGAGCAAAATAAATCATATTTCTCTCTTCTCGTGATTCATGGTAGACCTTAGGTTCCCTAAGACATCATTCCAACCTTCATCCACGTTTTCCACCCACTCTCACACCCTCAAAATAGTGAAAATTTCTCTTGGCCTCTTGTAGTTTCCTAATTTTCCTCGTGTAGTTTTTCAAAGTAGGCTTTCTTTTGAAGGTTGAGTGCATGAAAAGCCTCTAGAAGGCCACCTAAGACCTCATAGGACCCCTCCACACCATCCTACATCCTCCCAAGCTCCAAAACCGCCATCTAATGCTACCTATTCACTGCCACACTCACACACAATAAATTAGATGCATGTTAAATTCACATAAAAACACATAAATATCCAAAAATATGTTTTTTTCTTATTTACTTCTAGAAATAACATCATTAGATGTTGTTTAATTCCTTGAGTAGGTAATGGCATTTCTTTCATGGTTTTCATAGTGTTTTTGGCAAAAGTAGAATTAGCTTGTTAATTAGGGTTTACTAGGTTTTGCTTTACATTTGAGTCTTTCTCCTTTCTGGAGTAAGAATAGCATATGTACAGTAATCTTTCTTTCCTTTCATCGCACATAGAGCTTCTTCTAAAAGTTGGCTTGAGCTCCTAGTGATCTCACGCCATCTGACCAAGTGACAACCTGCAGTGAGAACTAGTACTTATGCATATGGAAGTGACACTTCAAAGTTTGTTATGAACTACCGGGTTGATAAAAGTAAAGTTGGTAGCCCAGGAGTTGCAAAATTATTGTTGCAATACTAGCGCTCACCACTTTTTAGCTTCGTTTTAGGGAAGCCTCATAGTATTCTGTGATTACTGCTTTCTTCTATTTCATATTGCAACATTCTGCTAATAGTTTATTTCGACAAGATTAGACTAGTCATTTCTTTTCTTTCAGTTCTTCATTTCCTTGCCTTCCTTTTCAATTCTACAAATGTCCATTCAACAAGTTCATTTTAGCTAGTTGCAATTTGTTTTGTTCAATCACAATTCCAATTTCTGCAGGTACTTTCAGTGTGGGGAAAAAGAAACAAAAAACCAACCAAAAATATTTCCTTTCATGTCTCATAGGAGTAGAGATAACTTACAAAAAATTTTACCCAACACCCCCACTGCTTCACACAACCAACCTTCTCTCTTCTTCGATGGCTACAATGAAGAAGAATCCTTAAGTGAACATTCACACATATTTGAAGAACCTATAGGGGAAGAAGAAGAAGACAACATTCCTCTCGAACCAATGGCTGAAAACAGAAATGCTAGGGGAAATGGAGCAAGAATATAGGGTACCTTGCCCATTTGGGAGACTAATGGGGACATCAAAATGAAGAATATAAGTCCTTCAGTGGTACCTCACTTCCATGGTCTAACTACAGAAGATCCTGACACCTTCTTGTTCGAGTTTTCTATCATTTGTCGAACTTATGACTATGCAGAAGACGAGCAAAAGTTGAAACTATTCCCTTCTACTCTCAAGGACATAGCACTATGCTCGTTCATGGGATTACCTAGAAACAACATCACAACTTGAGCTCAGATGTAGCAAGCCTTTAACAACAAGTATCAAGACTATTTTAGGTCAAAAGATATTAAAGAAGAAATCTTGTGAATGACCATAGGAAGTGATGAGTCCCTCGAAGACTATGAAGAGAGGTTCGAGCTGAGTTACAAAAGGGCAACGTGTACACTTGACCCTGAGTCTCTGAAGTTGGTCCTCCTCAGGGGAATTCGGGATGACCTTTTAGAAACCCTCCATCTACTAGCTAAGGGCGACGTCTACCGACTATCCTATGGGGACATAAAGCCTCTTTTTAGAAACCATTCTAGAGCAACTAGAAAGAAAGATAGGGGGAGTCAACCCATAGCTAGTACCTCTTCTTCTAATTCATACATTAAAGGTGAAATTGGAAACATGTTGGAAGACTTCAAGACTGAGATGCTACGGACTCTTTCATGCAAATGGATACCTTACATATCAAAATAAAACAAGAGGAAGCAGAGAGGGCTTTGGCCATTTTTTTCCCTAGATGCACCAAGGGGCATTCTAGGAATGAATGCGCATTGAACTGTATAGAGGTTTGTTCAGTCTGTGAAGAAGATCATTCTACAGATAAGTACCCTTCCTTGCCTGGAGTTAAAGCTATATACGAAGGGCTCGAAGGAGTCACTGAACAGATCTATTACATAAACCAAAGGAGGCCGCATGGACCTAGACCATACGAGTAGGGGATGCAAGGGACATCTTAGGCATACTACAAACCCAACCAAGTCACCTCCATACCTTCTTGGGGACCCCCTCCTCATCCTTCCTAGTCCACAGCTCGTCCTTGGTCCTTCACATCTCAATATCATGCCCAACCAGCCACCCATTCATTTAAATCCTATGTTGAGTCACAACCTTAGTGGAATGCATCTCATGAGGGGTGGAGGCCTAAATACAACTCTCTTCCCAATATTCTGCCTCCACCACCTGCTCAACCACAACTGTTACCTTTTTCTCCACCAAGGCAACCCCAAATGCCTGCCCAGCCAAATCCGAACCTGAATAACAAACACGCTAAGCAAGTGTATAGTGGGGAACCATCATCCCAAATTATGTTTTGGAGATTCGAGAAATTAAATTGCGATATCGGAAAGTCCTCCCAAATAGCCAATCTACATCGAGGGAGGTTGAGGATGATAACAAGGAAAGTAAACCTAAATCAAATCCACCCTTTCCTCAGAGACTATCCATGACAATCCAGCCTACCGTAGAAGAGACTGAACTCCTAGGAGAATTGAAACATTTATGTGTGAAGATACCACTTCTCCAAGCCATAAAAGATGTGTCTATCTACAATAGGTTGATCAAAAAGAAGTGCTTTATGCACCGAGGAAGGTGCAAGAGAGATGCCCCAACCAAAATGCCATAGGAAAATTGTCCGACTTGATGTTGGGGTAGATAATATGTCCAAAATATGTGGACCATAGAAGCCCATTGATTTCCACATCAATGGCACAATGGTCTCACATACCTTGATTGATCTCAGAGCTCCCATTAATGTGGTGAAAAAGGAAACAATTCTCAAACTTAACCTCTCATGCTCCTTGAGCAAGACCATGACAGTGCTGCAACTAGTAGACCGCTCCACAGTGACCCCTGAGGGGATTGTGGAAGATGTGATGGTCTCCATTGATTCTTGGGAGTACCCTACCGATTTCTTAGTTCTCAAGCCAAAGGAAAAGCTCACTAGGTATCCTCTCATTCTCAGAAGACGCTCGTAGGCTACAGTTGATGCCTACATCAGTTGTTGAGCTCGGAACATGACCATAAAGAATTGGCACATGTCCAAGTAGTTAATCCTATATCCTCCTGCACAACCCTTTCTAGAACATGATCTACCTCTCTAGTTGGAGGAGGAGGATGAAGATGAAGTTTATTCTGCACCACTTTGTACCTTAGAAATCACCATGGGGGGAAAACCACAAGATGAGGATGATATGATTGAAAATTTGATTCAGAATCCACCTCCCAATGTATCACCATTAGAAGACATAGTAAGAGAAACCCAAAAAACCCCCTCAACTAATCTCTATGTGGGTGACCCCACTTCTCGTCATGTTAAAAATATAGAGTTCAGCCGAGAAAGAATATTGAAAATCAATGAACTCTATCTACTTCCGAGGAGAAGGATCTATGCAGCATAGTGAGAAAACATCTAGATGCCTTCGCCTAGAGTTATAAGGAGATTAAGGGAGTGCACCCTTCAATATGTACTCATCATATATACATCAAGGAAGATTGCAAGCTAGTTAGGCAGCCTCAAAAGAGGATGAACCAAGCACTTAAAGATATTGTTAAGGAAGAACTGCAGAAATTGCTTGATGTAGGATTCATCTATTCCATCTCTCATAGTGAATGGGTCTCTCCTTTGGTGCTAGTGCCAAATAAAAATGGTAAGTGGAGAATCTATGTCGATTATCGAGAATTGAACAAAGTGACTAAAAAGGACCATTTTCCTTTACCTTTCATAGATAAAGTGTTAGACGGTCTCATAGGGAAAAAGTTTTTCTCCTTCCTAGATGGGTTTAACGGGTACAATGAGATTCAAATCAACCCGAAAGACCAATATAAGACCACTTTCACTTGTCCTTGGGGTACCTTTGCATATTGTGTCCTTCCTTTTGGTTTGTGCAATGCTCGAGCCACTTTCCAACAAACAATAAGGTAATGGTATTCTAATCATAAGTTTGTATGTTGATGATGTATTATATATGGGTAGTAGTTCTAAGATGAATGATAAATTCAAAGTTGCCATGATGAATGAATTTGACATGAAAGATCTAGGCCTCATGAAATATTTTCCAAGAACGGAGGTTTATGAAAGTAAGTATGCGATTATGCACAAGATATGCTAAATAAATTTGATATGATTGATTGTAATCCATCCCCTACTCCAAGTTGTCATGGAGTTGTGTTATGTAGAAATGACAATTTTGATTTAGTTGATGAGACAACTTACAAAAGTATTGTGGGGAGCTTCATATTTGTAACGCACACAAGATCTAATATTACGTATTGACTTTGACTTGTTTCAATGTATATGAAAAATCCATATGAAATACATATGAAGCAATTTTAAGTAATGTGAACGGCACTCTAAATTTTGGTATTTATTGCTACTCTTCTCAAAATTTCAATCTTATTGGATTTATTCATTAAGATTTGGGAGGTAGTATTGATGGCCTTAAGTCCACATCTCCACATTTGGAATTTGTTTCTCTTTTTGTTCTAGTTTGATTACCTAGAGCTCAAAGACACAAACCATTGTTTCTCCTCTCATCCACACAAGGAGAGTATGTTGCAATTACCTCAGCATGTACAGAAGCTCTTTCGCTCAGAATTTTTATTAGAAGATATTGGAGAAAAGATCATTCAACCTATAGTTATTTATTGTGATAATGTAAGCGGAATGAAGTTAAAAAAGAACCTAGTTCATCAAAACAAGATAAAGCATTTTGACATGAAATATCACTTCATTCTCAATTTGGTGCACATGAAGTATATTGAATTGAAACACATAAATACTAAGGATCTGCTAGGCGATATCTTCACCAAAGAAGTTACAAAAGATCAGTTTTTGGCACTACTATATAAGATAGTAAACCCTCATTAAGCATTAAAGGGGAGTTTTCAAGATAATGCTTAATCTAGTCATGTAATTTCTGTTGGGAATAATTCTTAATTGGTTATGTAAAATGCTGACAAAGTAGCCAGTATATTTTGTGTTCACTCCAAAATTAAAGTAGCAGATTGTTAGGGAGGTCACTCCTAGAAAGTGGTGTAAATTAGGTGTAGTGTCAATAGATTTGTTTCAGAGTTGATTTTAGTAATAGTTTTAATATATAAGAATGTAGTTAATAGTTGAATTAATATATGACATTTGCAACATTTCTTAGCTCACAGAGTAAGTGTGTTTTTTAATTGTTTTATTTATTTTTTATGTATTTTTTCTTCATAGTACTGTTGGATTCTAAATTGGGTTGAAATAATTCATTTCATATTCTACAAGTGGTGTGATAGGAGGTAAAATTATTTTGGGTTAAAGTTGTATTGTTGGAATGTTGCGAAAGTTAATCATGTCAAATTCTAACTAGATGCTAGTTCGAGATTTTCATGGGAACGATTATGATTATTGATGCATTAAGATGCTAACCTTTATTATTGGAAAAGATTTGTGGGAGATGGTTGAATGAGGATATGAGGAGCGAGCTGATTGGAATGCTCTTACAGCGAATGAAAGAACAAAAAACATTTATTGGAAAGGGTTCAAAATAATTCATGTTCTTGCCATTGAAGTGCCAATTCATAGAGGATTGGTACAATGATTGTTACTGTTCTTTTATGAATTTTTAAAAATTTTATTATTAAACTACCTTTGAATATGCTCTATGCCCTTTGGTCATGCATCACACTAATCATTGTAATTAATATTAGAATGCATAACTAATTGAAAGTTTAATATCATATGCAAATCTTCAAGTCAAAGTATTGTTCTCAACCAAAATATAGAAGGGGGCTTACGTCTATTAAGGTTTCCACCACTACAACAAGAGGCGATATGGTATAGAAAAATTCAAGACAGGACCACCTACCACCAAAGACCTAGGCTTCACCATGAGATAAGAAAGGCAATGTGATTGTTAGATAAATTGCTTATCACGTCCACCGAAAATGAAGGTTGGATAAATGGTTGCAAAGTAATATTTTTTTTTCTGAGTAAGGCTAATTCTATTATCATACAAAAATGAGAAATACATATGAGTTACAATGGGCAAGGCTATGGAAATCTGCGTGGAAGCCCTCTTCTTGCCCTAATTACATTCTGAGAATTGAACGTTATCAAAATTTGGAATACGATAATTTTCCAAAGGCTCGACACATTGACAATGAAGACACAAGGACATTGAACAGACCAAGACATAGACAATGAGACACATAGACAATTATAGCTGACACGTTGACATAGATGCTCATCCAGCTTGGCAAAATCATAGACATAAAGATAAAAACATAGAAATGCTCTTGCAGCGGAGGTAACCAAGAGCAAGCTCATTCTTCATCAGTGGTGACTGCACGAGAGGGCCCTTCCTGAACCGGCTTGCTAGGACCACCCAGCGCCATAGGACAGGCTGAGGGGACGCATTCCTTGGCCGGGCACCCAAGGTCAATTCCAGAACCTCGTCCATGAACCAAATGACTTGTTCCTGCCCGAACACGATGGCACGATGGGGGATTCTTCTCTACTTTGGCGTTGCCATTCCGGTATGGGCTCTACCCCATGCTCAAGATAGTCTGCCGCGTGAATTGCGTCATCGTGTGTAGCACCAAGTTCAAGTGTAATAGAGATAATAAGGGTTGAATTAGCCTGAGGGCACGGAAGCAGATAAGTGAGCGTGGGAGATTCCTCCTTACCTCCTTCCGCTCTTGCGTCTCTACGAGCTCCTCTGCCACCTTCATCATTGCTGCCTTGGAACTGCTGTGGCACCAAAGTGACTTCAATGGACGAGGAGAGAGAAATGTGACCTTGCCTCTCCGTGGAGGCTCTACCTCTCGTGCCCCCCTTGCGTGCTACACATTCTCTGCCTTTCCCTTTGCATCGCGGGATTTTCCAATTGCAGTCTCAGGCAGGCCGCATGA
>APFE030090078.1:0-61519 GCA_000404065.3 Pinus taeda
GAATTTCTAAAGGATGTACAATGAAGTATATGACTCAATGACTCGTATGAATTTTCCTATCACCAATAACTTACATCAACCACCCAATAACAGGGGGTTTACATATTTGACATCATTATTACATCAACTTCCCAATCACAGTGGGTTTATAAATTACATCACATGTCAAAAAGGACTTGGCCACAATACTCCATACATGACTGAATTTGAAAATGAATACATCATAGGTCTTTACATGACCTTTACATCAAATGATAGATATGACATTTATAACTAAGATAAACATTATCATGATATTCATCAACAACTATTATAGCTGCATATGATCTCCACCATGAGCATCTATCAGCAGCACCGAGAAAAACAACTTGTGCATGTCCATCATGTAGCTTCAATATCATCAACCTATTGGTAAACATGATTATGTATAAAGAAAAAATAATGCCAACAATGCATTATTTGAAGAATAGAAAATGCTCCCCTTAAACCTGTGCCAATTGTTCACTAACATATCTGATCATATAATCTCACATATTAGTAAGAATCATCAAATCATCTTCATCAACGAGTCATCCATCAAGTCATCAAAAACTTATATAAGAAAAAATCACTTTCAAATAATCATCAACGATCAAAACATAAAAGTCAATCAATAATTGACTGAAGCATATCAAATCCTTTTCCTAAGTCTATCCCTCTATTTATTAATCATACCAATATATACGTGACTTTTCGCTTCAGAACTTGCATATACAGGTGACTTGTCTTCATAAGATCTACATACATAAAGTGAAATACTAAAATTTAACACCTTCAGCTCCCCCCGAGACTATTCTTCTTGTACCTGTTTAATGTTACTATACCAGATCGACTATCAATAGTATAAGTAGCATGAAAATAAAAAACAACAATGGGAATCATCATCAAGACATAACACGCATTACTCCCGTGAGATTACACGTCACTAATTCTGAGGCCCTGATAATCATCTTCAATCAAGTACATCTCACCACCTTTGCATTCACTATTAGAAGTATTCATTTAAGAATAATGGACTGCAATGGGAACCACTTTCTTTTACCCTGAGTCTGAATCTTTCTCATATCTATAAGAATTTCGTTCTTCAAACACATATACATTGTCTCGATTTCTCTATCCTCTTACTATGACTTTTCCAGTTACTTCATTGAGTCGAGAGGCTCATTCTACAGTTAAGTGTGAAGGCGATGTCTAAGTATGTCTGTGCTCAACTTGGAGTTGACACGTGTCCCTCTTAAAATAAAAACATAATATTCTCTAAATAGAAAAGAAGTGTCGGCTATAATAAAAAAGAAAAAAATAATATGCTAGACATGTTGAACAATTTAAACAATGAAAAATCGTACATTGTTTTTTGCACTCTATTAAAGTAAGTTTGACCTGAAGAAATTTGATCCCTCTTGGATCATGCTAGATCTGTGGTTAAGATCGATCTATACTGGTTCATAACATTACATTTGGTTGATGTAAACACAATTATATTGCCCAGATCTATCATTTGACCTACACATAGAATATTATTCTTTAGTCCTTGAACTAATAAACCATCAACTGCTGCTCTAGTTTTATTAATTATGGCTTTACCTTTGCTCAGTACTTTTGCTAAAACATTTGTTCCAAGAATAACACTACCATGTTGGATTTTCTTGAGAGACTCTATTTTACTCTTATCTTCAGTCATGTGATGAGAACACCCACTATCTATTTACCATACATCTTCATCTTCAAATGAGTAGAAAGAAAGAACACACCTTATATGTTCTTCCTTTTCTTGCTTATTATGGGAAAAGCTGACGGATCCATCTTTTTCAAATCTTCTAAAATTAGTGTTCTTATCTAGCTGCTTACCATGTTGTCTATGGTGATCCATAGACTTGTTCCTGCATTCTTTTGCTACATGCCCAAACTTATTACAAGCATAACATCTTATATGTTTCATATTACTTCTATTGCAATCAATGGATTTGTGACCAAACATATTGCAAGAAAAAAAAAATATCCCTTAAACTACTTGGAAGCTAATGATATTTCTGTGAGGCGGTTACTAGCTTGAAACATTCCACTTTTGCAATTCGCTGCAACAGGTCCATAACTAGCACAACCACATTTACCAATGTGGTTGATAGACGTCGTTGGCGTATATGAAATATATATACTAATACAACCACATTTTCCAATATGGTTGATATATGTCGATAGGCTTATATCAACTGAATTAATAGTTATTATATATATTTTTTTAAACACCAAGTATTTATCATTATTAATAACTATATAATAATTAGCAACCATATTCTTATATATTATATATATTATTTCATGATTAGTTTATTATAAATATGATTATCATATTATTAATTGTTATATATTAGATATTATTATAATAATCCCATAATAATAATTATATAATCGTAATAGTTTTTTATATTTATAATAATAATCATAATATATTACCTATAATACTATTATAGTTAATAATAATAATAATAACCATAATAATATTATATTATTATCTACATTCATTATAAATAATTAATCTATTAATTATCTTATTATTATAATATATAATATATTTTTATTATATCATTTTAATTAATATTAAATCATAATAAGTATTAGTCAATTAATTAATTATAATATAACAGATAATATTATAAAATATTATATATTATCTATAATTGGGGCTATATTATTAATTTAGTGTGTTTTACACATAATAATGCTCATTCTATCTATGACACACACTATTGATAAATATATAATAATAATTATTATTACATTTTTTACCAACATGTAAATAAATATTACTTATTTTATTTAAAAAAATTATCTTATTTTTAGAAAAGATATAAATATTTTTAACCAACCATAGTTTTCCATGGTTGGTTATGGTTCATAATGGTTGACCATGATTGATATTATAAAACCAAGTTAATAATAAACTGAAGGGATTGATATTACGAACACAAGGCAAAAATAAATCTAAGGTTAATACTAAAACCCCAAGGGATTATGAAGCCAAGGGGTTAATATTAAACCCAAGGGACTAATATTATAACCGCAACATTGTTAAACCCTAATATAAATATTACAAGCACTAAAATAAACATAGTTTATTTTCATAGCGAGACAATCCCAAAGGATTATGAACCCAAGAGAATAATCTTAAAACCAAGGGACTAATATTATAACCCCAATCTATATAAACCCTAAGATAAATATTATAAACACTAAATTAAGCATGTTTGACCATGGTTGATTTTCATATTGAGGCAATCTTTATCACAATTCTATGTTGGACCATGGTTGACATGGTTGATTTTCATATCAAGACAATCTTTGTCACAATGTGACGTTGGGCCATGGTTGATCATAGTTGATATTCATATGGAGACGATCTTTGTCACAACGCGACATTGAACCATGTTTTAGAATGATTGAGCAAGGTTGACCATGATTGTACATTATTTTTATAACAACCATATTCTTATATCCATGTGATATGACCATGGTTGAAAATAGTTGGCTATGATTGATCATGGTTGACCGTGATTAATATTATAAACCTAAGAGATTGATATTATAAAACCAAGGGATTAATACTAAAACCCCAAAGGATTATGAACCCAAGAGAATAATCTTAAACCCAAGGGACTAATATTATAACCCCCAACGTATATAAACCTTAAGGTAAATATTATAAACACTATAATAAGAATGATTGACCATGGTTGATTTTAATATTGAGACAATATTTATCATAATGCCATGTTGGACCATGGTTGACATGGTTGATTTTCATGTCGATACAATTTTTGTCACAATGTGACATTGGACAATGGTTGATCATAGTTGATTTTCATATGGAGAGAATTTTTGTCACAACGCGATGTTGAAACGTGTTTTAGAATGATTGACCATGGTTGACCATGTTCTATTCTATAAAACATGGTTTACCATCATCAACCATGGCTCACCATGGTTGACCATGATTGTCCATGGTTGACCATGATTGCCCATGATTGTCCATTATTTTTATATGATGATAATTTTTGTCATAATGCGAGATCTCACCATGATTGACCATGGTTGGTTATGGTTGATCATGGTTGAACATAATTGATATTATAAACCCAAGTTAATAATAAACCCAAGGGATTGATATTATGAACCCAAGGGAATAATAAACCCAATGGATTAGTACTAAAACCCCATGATTGACCATGGTTGACAATGGTTGACCATGATTGATATTATAAACCTAAGGGAATAATAAACCCAATGGATTGATATTATAAACCCAAAGGAATAATAAACCCAAGGGATTATGAACCCAAGCAAATAATATTAAACCCAAGGGACTAATATTATATAACCAAGGTATAAAAACCCTAATATAAAGATTAAAAATACTAAAATAAACAGGGTTGAGCACGAATGATTTTCATATTGAGACAATCCTTGTCACAATGTGACATTGGACCATGGTTGAACATGGTTGATTATGGTTGACCATTGTTGAATAATATTAAACCCTAGGAATATGAACCCTTAGATCAATAAACCCAAGGGATTGATATTATAAACCGAAGGGAATAATAAACCTAAAGGATAAAATTATAAACCCAATGTATATAAACCCTAACATGAATATTATAAACCCTAAAATAAATATGGTTGACCATGGTTGATTTCTATATAGAGACAATCCTTGTCACAATGCAATGTTGGACCATGGTTAACCATGGTGGACCATGATTGATTTTCATATCAAGACAATCTTTGTTAGAATGAAACATTGGGCCATGGTTGATGATGGCTAATTTCCATATCCATATGGTTTGACCATGGTTGAACATGACTGGCTATGATTGACCATGGTTGACCATGTTTAATATTATAAACCCAATGGATTGATATTATAAACCCAAGGGAATAACAAATCCAAGGGATTAATACTGAAACCCCAAGGGATTATGAACCTAAGAGAATAATAGTAAACCCAAGGGACTAATATTATAAACCCAATGCATATAAACCCTAAGATAAATATTATAAACACTAAAATAAACATGATTTGACATGATTGATTTTCATATTGAGACAATCCATATCACAATTCCATGTTGGACCATGTTTGACCATGCTTCATTTTCATATCAAGACAATCTTTGTCACAATGAGACGTTGGACCATCATGGATCATGGTTTATTTGCATATTGACACAATATTTGTCACAACGCAACGTTCAACATATATAAACCATAAGATAAATATTATAAACACTAAAATACGCATGATTGACCATGGTTTATTTTTATATTGAGACAATACTTATCACAATGCCATGTTGGACCATGGTCGACATCGTTGATTTTCATGTCGATGCAATTTTTGTCACAATGTGACATTGGACCAGGTTGATCATAGTTGATTTTCATATGGAGAAAATCTTTGTCAGAGCACAACGTTGAAACATGTTTTAGAATGATTGACCATGGTCAACCATGTTTTATTCTATAAAGCATGGTTTACCATCATCAACCATGGCTCACCATGGTTGACCATGATTGTCCATTATTGTCCATTATTTTTATATGATGACAATTATTGTCATAATGTGAGATCTCACCATGATTGACCATAGTTGGTTATGGTTGATCATGGTTTACCATGATTGATATTATAAACCCAAGATAATAATAAACCCAAGGGATTGATATTATGAACCCAAGGGAATAATAAACCCAAGGGATAAATACTAAAACCCCATGATTGACCATGGTTGACAATGGTTGACCATGATTCATATTATAAACCTAAGGGAATAATAAACCCAATGGATTGATATTATAAACCCAGAAGAACAATAAACCCAAGGGATTATGAACCCAAGCGAATAATATTAAACCCAAGGGACTAATATTATATAACCAAGGTATAAAAGCCCTAATATAAAGATTAAAAATACTAAAATAAACAGGGTTGAGCACGAATGATTTTCATATTGAGACAATCCTTGTCACAATGTGACATCGGACCATGGTTGAACATGGTTGATTATGTTTGACCATTGTTGAATAATATTAAACCCTAGGAATATGAACACTTAGATCAATAAACCCAAGGGATTGATATTATGAACCCAAGGGAATAATAAACCTAAATAATAAAAATTATAAACCCAATGTATATAAACCCTAACATGAATATTATAAACCCTAAAATAAACATGGTTGACCATGGCTGATTTCCATATAGAGACAATCCTTGCCACAATGCAACATTGGACCATGGTTAACCATGGTTGACCATGATTGATTTTCATATCAAGACAATATTTGTTAGAATGAAACATTGGACCATGGTTGATGATGGCTAATTTCCATATCCGTATGGTTTGACCATGGTTGAACATGATTGGCTATGATTGACCATGGTTGACCATGATTAATATTATAAACTCAATGGATTGATATTATAAACCCAAGGGAATAACAAATCCAAGGGATTAATACTAAAACCCCAAGAGATTATGAACCTAAGAGAATAATATGAAGCCCAAGGGACTAATATTAAAAACCCAATGTATATAAACCCTAAGATAAATATTATAAACACTAAAATATACATGATTTGACATGGTTGATTTTCATATTGAGACAATCCATATCACAATTCCATGTTGGACCATGTTTGACCATGCTTCCCTGAGGCCTGTGGGTTTTGGCCCACAACCCTTATCGGAAGTATTCCTTTAACCCTAAGCCTTTAAATTGTTCTTTTACATTAAATCGGGACCATATAACTTTTGTAGGCCATTAATTATTCGGATTTTCTTTAAAGCCCGAAGCATCAAAACTTAACCACAATACACAGAAACACGGGAAAATTCTGCACCCGAACATATAGGCATATCTTAAATATTATAAAACCACGCTCAGAATTGTCGTCAGGCACGCTCCTTATCGCTTTTCACTGCGATAATCCTCTGACCTCTGATTGGCACAATCACCGATCATCGATCGGCTTATCGATGATATTGCAATATCGGCCATCGGCGTATCGCCTTTTTGCAGACCACTGTCCCTTGACCTCCCTAATATGTGATCGTCGATTTCATCTAAATCGTCAATTTGGACCCTCGATCCAACAATTTTGATTTAAATCGCATATCGCTATCACTAAATTGGAAAGGCTAGTTCCGATATCACTATAATGGTTCCGCCGATGCGATAAAGCTCTGTCCCTCAGTGGCATCATTTGGACCGTTGATCATATTGATCCAACGACTCTTGTGTATCGTTCCACCAACCTCCTCTTGGACTTAATATCTTTCAATTGATGGATTTCTGCGTTAAATCCACAGTTTCTACCATACTTCACTTTAGACAAATGACACACAGTTAACTCATTTATCAATGGATCGCCATTGATCCTTAAGTGATCGATGGTCAATCAACATTACCTACAAATGGAATTTAATTCATTCGCACATATATACAACATAACTGAACAAAGCATAAACAAAGGCACATGGAACTCACATAACACATAATCTATACATTATACAATATTGAATACAGGCTAAGGCATTTCAGCCTTAGATACAAGTTCTTATCTAAACTTATTTTTTAAAATTAATAAAATTCATTTATATTAAATTAAATTAGCTATTCACTTTCACCTCAAACAAAACAAAAGTAATAAAATTACTAGCATAGTGAAATGCATTGATAATAATATTAACAATATTACTTTTGGGCTTGATTACTCCATTACGAAATCTACTTCCGTTGGTGGTTTCAATACTATATCAAGAATATCATAACATCGAATTTTCGTTTCGAGAACACCAGGTACTGAAAAGTTAAGAGTATTTTCCTTTTGTTTAGAAACAACATGTGAATCGAAGAAAAAAAAATTATAAAATATATAGTAAAAAATTAAAGTAATGCACTGTATATTACACTCGAGAATTGGAAAAATTTACAGGTATGCACTGCACATTTTCTTTCTTTCTCGCTCTATATCATTTTACACTGTGATAATGCAAAACTTAATGATAGAAATTTACAAGTATTGAACCTACCATCTAGTTTTGAAAGTTAAAAAAAACGCTCAAGGCAAAACATAATCATAGAAATCCAAAGTACTAAACATTAATATATCTCGTTTTGAAATCTTGAGAAAAAAGATAATAAAGGAGTTGTTACAGATCTGGAATAAAATTTTAAAGCATGTTACAATCAACTATTACTTATTTAGCTACAATAATTGAAAATGCTTAAAGAGGTTTGAATAAACAGAGAAATTAGTAAAACCCTTAAATCTATGTTATCCTATCCCTTCCACAAACAAGACTGTTTCAGCACTATGCTCATTTTCCATATAGAAGGGGTCATTACGACTATAATCTTCCCAATTTTGTAGTGGCAACCTACAGAAGTTGACTCCATGCTATCCACTGGTTTCTTTCCTCTGAAGAAGTTTTTTCCCTGTCGTCCATAGTTTGGTGTATTATCTCTCTAAAGAAGCCTTGGGTTACATGGGGTTGATTGCAGGATTTCAGGGTTTCTTTGGCACTTTAAACCCTGATAACTTATCTAATCTCAAGGTTTTCCTCCTGCATAACATACAACGTATATCAATATGGATCAATATTGTCTATATTCAAAATAAGAGATCAACAATACCTAAAGATATGAAGAGGGATTCAGGAAACAAACTGGAGGCACTGAAGTCCAATTTCCTCCTCCTCACCATTCTTGAGCAGGATGCAAGTCGGATCGATGAAAAGCCATTAATTTATGGGATTTCTAGAATTAATTAAAAATCAATGTGAATGCCTGAATTAAATTAAAAATTAAAACATTTACACATGAGCAACAAACCATAGTGGATAAAGCCTAACCCTCTCTAAGCTACGAGTACTATCACGCCCTACTATGAGGTTCGAAATTTTGTAAGGTAACTAAAAACCCAAAACCCCTGGTGGAGGAGAATATGAATAGGCAGAAAGTTTCATATTTCAACTGTACTTAACTTAATGATAGAAATTTACAAGTATTGAACCTACCATCTAGTTTTGAAAGTTAAAAAAATATATCAAGGCAAAACATAATCATAGAAATCCATAGTATTGAACATTAATATATCTGGTTTTGAAATCTTCAGAAAAAAGATAATAAAGGAGTTGTTACAGATCTGGAATAAAATTTTAAAGCCTGTTACAATCAACTATTACTTATTTAGCTACAATAATTGAAAACCCTTAAAGAGGTTTGAATAAACAGAGGAATTAGTAAAACCCTTAAATCTATGCTATCCTATCCCTTCCACAAACAATATTGTTTCAACACTATGCTCCTTTTCCATATAGAAGGGGTCGTCACGTCTAGAATCTTCCCAATTCTGCAGTCACAACCCGCAGAAGTTGACTCCATGCTATCCACTCGTTTCTTACCTCTGAAGAAGTTGTTTCCCTGCCATCCATAGTTTGGCATATTATCTCTCTAAAGCAGCCTCGGGTTACATGGGGTTGATTGCAGGATTTCAAGGTTTCTTCGGCACTTAAAGCCGTGATAACTTCCCTAATCTCAAGCTTTTCCTCCTGCATAACATACAACATATATCAATATGGATCAATATTGTTTATATTCAAAACAAGAGATCAACAAAACCTAAAGATATGAAGAGGGATTCACGAAACAAACCGGAGGCACTGAAGTCCAATTTCCTCCTCCTTGCCATTCTTGAGCAGGACGCAAGTCGGATCGAGGAAAAGTCGTTAATTTATGGGATTTCCATAATTAATTAAAAATCAATTTGATTTGCCGAATTAAATTAAAAATTAAAACATTTACACATGAGCAACACACCATAGTGGATAAAGCCCGACCCTCTCTAAGCTACGAGTACTATCGTGCCCTACTATGAGGTTCAAACTTTTGTAATGTAACTAAAAACTCAAAACCCCTTGTGGAGGAGAATACGAATAGGCAGAACGTTTCATATTTCGATTGTACTTAACTAAATTAAAGAAATGTTTCATTGATTGATGCCTACATACCTCATTGTCGTGGTTATTGATGATTGTCGGGAATAAATGCTTCAACCATCACTGTAATGGATGAAAACGTGTCCTTATTACTTGAATTTATGCCTACATACCTCATTGTCGTGGTTATGGATGATTGTCAGGAATAAATGCTTCAACTGTCATTGTAATGGATGAAAACATATCCTTATTACTCGAATTTTGAACATGCATACATTTCAGAATGCAAAGAGACCACTTTCAAAGGCACTTTCAAAGACTGGTGTTTAAAACTAATTTTTTTGTTTCATTTTTTCTTAATCCTACATACGTGGTTATCAACAAAGGCACAATAAATTTTTCATCATGCTTTGTAAAAAATTAATTTAAGTATGGTTTAAACATGTCATCTAGACATGAAAGAAAGTTACTATTGTGAATTTCATTCATTGATTTAGTGATGACTAGGAGAATATACTGGCATCTTTCAATTCAGGCCATCCGATCAAAAAGATTAATTAAGAAAATGATTAAGTTGCCGATTTTGATAGGGGGGACACCTATCGGCATAATTATGACATATAGAACATTCAACATTATTGATTAGAGGAGAAAATCGATTAACACTTCTAAATGATTTCCTTTGAAGAATTTATTTCCTTGGTTGTTGATGAGGTTGACTTCTTATCTCCTTGTTGAGCATTTCATATTTTTCATTAGAATTTCTTGTCTCAACTTGTGAACTAGATTCACCTTTAACAGTTTCATGAAAACCAAGACCAAATTTGATTGCAGGAGATCTTTGACTATTAAGAATATTATCAAAAATCTTAGTACTATCTTGAAATCGCAAATGTTTATCATTTTCTTCTAATTTACCTTTTAGAATGTTTATTTCAACCTGGTACTGCTTCTTCATAATTTATTCAACCTTTAATCTTGTTGTAACATATTTTGGTACACTAAAAATTACAAATTTTCAGTGGAATTTGACAGTTGTTCCTAGCCCAATTCTTTCGAACCAATTATAAAGTTGTTGTTGATAAATGATGTTATTTTAATAACTATATATATATATAATATATAAATTGTTTATTATTAAAATGTTTTGTTAAAATATTGGACCAAACATCCAATCTCTAAGTTATATGCTAAAGTGCATTATTCATTGGTGATAGTCTGCGAAAACATCGGATAAAACAACATGCTAAGCCACTGCATAAAGAGTATGCAAGTTTCAACGGTGATGATGAGAGATATCTGCAAAACCAAAGGCACGTATCTAATTTTGGACCTCCTCAAGCTTTTCAACATTTAATGGAGGAGTGGGGTCCGAAATAAGTTGATTGAGAAAACCACTTTGATCTTACGTGGCATCAATGGGCGGATTTCCATCCCCAAGGTTTAAAACCACTTACCATAATCGACCCCCTTTGAAATCGACGGGTGGTTTTAGGGACAACGCAAAGGTTAATTCTGCCAAGTAGAGTTTAAGGTGGCAATACGATCCTTATGTGGCCATGTTTCAGATGCCCAACATCTATCTTCACCACGAGAACAACAACTATTGTAAATGAATTTTTTCTAATAAATTTGGGATGGCAGATATCTTCTGGCTCAGGTAATGATGTTTGGATTGAACAGGAGTAGAGGTTTGTTGAGGATGCACGCATAATGGAAAAGCACAATGTAGATACACAAAGACATGTTGCCACTGTGTTTAGTTCATAGCTATATCAATGAGAATTTGTCAATATTCATTCAGAGCACAACTATGACCTTTTGGAATGATTGCGTGAGAGTAAAGGGAAATAAAGGCTTGACATTTTGGAAAAATGCCACAAGAGGCTTCCGCTCGAAGGCATAGTTTAGTTTTATAGACTTTCAGCATTGAATGGCGTGATAGAAGCAAGCTGTCAGGAAACATTGATTTAGAGGCATTTTTTTTCTTTCAAAAAATCATATAGCTCAGGAACGAAACGAGAAACAGGGCATGGTTCCAGCAATTGTGGAAACTACCGTCAATATGTTAGAGGAATGGAGAAAATTGGTGTTGTCTGGTGTAGAAGAAGTTGCAGTTATTAAATAATTCCGCAATCTAACAACATATGTTATTTCTTGCGCAGTATTTGGAAGCAGTTCTAAAGAGGCAAAGAACATCTTCAATTTTGAAGGCTCAGGAAATGGTTCTTACAGGTGAATTGCTTCACAGTGTTTATGTTCCGGGCTTCAAGTTTCTACGTAAAACTAAGAAGAGATCTAAAGACATTACGGGCCATTTCTTGAAAGTCTCCTTCACAAAAATTCTACACACAATGATGATTGTGCATGAAGGCACTAGAATGAAATTTCAAAGAGATCTCAAATGGTCATTTTCATTACAAAAATAGGAAAATTGAGAATAAAAAGTTATGATCTTATGGGAGGTTAAAAAACGAGAATGTTTTGCAACTCGTTGGTGTTGGTACAAGACTATCTCATCTTTATATATTAACATAATTCTTGCGTGGAGGGTTTCTGTTATTGCTTGCACATGCAGTTGCCAACACTAGCCAGCTATGCAATTAATGTCTCCAAGGATGGAGCATTTGCATAGAACCAATATCATCCATAAGATTTTAAAGCAACCCAACCACTAATAGATGTGAACTGTGTTGTCAAGGTTGCAGATTTGTAGTTGATTGGTTTCTGACACAAAATGGACTAAAACCTATGGAGAAAGTGGTGTTCAAGAATAAGGAAGGTGTTCCTGAAGGTCTATATATGTAATGTTTTGGGACGCATTGAAGGAATCATGTTAAATGTGACGTTTTTTTTTTTTTTGAATGAAAACAACTATTGTTGTCACTCTTTTATAGTTTATTCAGCGTTTTGCCTAAAATTTCCTGTATAGAAAAAAAATGATGCGATTAGGGGTACCTCTGTTTTCCAAGGATACTCTCCTTTCCAAAATGATGAAGCAGATCATGCTGGATACACTGGGTCCATAGTTGTAGTTTTTCAATAAGAATGGGACGCTAATGCTTTTGTGACTTCGATCCTAGATTCTAGAAGAGAAGCCTCATCAAAAGTTTTACCAATGAACTATGCAGGATTTGTCTAGGCGGTGAAGTAAGGCAACACAATATTCGTTGGTCAATACCTTTTCACTGGAGATGAAATTACTTCTGTGTGGCTCGATGTTACAGAAGTGAAATGTCAAGATGTGGTTTGTCTTGTGAAAAACACGACTACGCTTGTTGGTTCCTTGTTTATGATGCATGGCTCACAAGTTCGCATTGATCTACATACACTAAGTGATCCAGACAAGCATGTCATTTAAACCTGGGGAGTAAAGAATAAGATGAACTTTATTTCATTGTCATATAATCGCCATGCAGAAGGTGTTAGACAAACTCGTGCTCACCTTTCTAAGCTTGGTGATCTTCACCAGACACAGATATTTGCTAAGATGACATCATATAAGTTTTAAACACTTCGACGAGATTTTGCAAGAAGAAGATGGTATCATTCTTTCTCTTGGAAATTTGGGGATCGATCTTCCACAAGAGAAGGTATTTTATTTCACAAAGCTACTGTTTACAAGTGTAACGGGATGGAAAACCTTCTATTATCACTGGTGTGGTTGACAGTATGAATGATAATCTAAGGCAAAATCGTGCTGAAGGAACTGATGTGGTAGGAATATATGGAATACTTCTAGGGGAAGAAACTTTTCAAGGACTATACCCTATGGAGACCATATCAATAGTGGGAAAAATCTATGCAGAGGCACAGAAGGAAAGAAGTAACCTAGAAATCTCATGCATGTATGGGGTAACTGTAGTTGCAATTTTTTTGCAGCACTTCTACTTTGGTGTTATGAGAGAAAAATGAGAGAGCGTGTTCAAAGAATGATGTTCTCAGAAATATTGCACAATGAAGTTGATTGGTTTAACGATGAAAAGAAAAGTGCAGATGCTTTGTCTATGCATTTTGAAAATAATGCCACCTTTGTTCCTGCTGCTTTTAGCAACCGACTTTCAACTTTTATTTAGAATGTTTCAGCCATTGCACAGAATGTATGCAACGTTAGACTAAATTTGGAGTAAAAGAGAAAGTAATTTCAGATAATGTATTATATATCTCTAGGGTCAAGTTATAAGTTGCAACAAATTGTTGAAGATTATCCTAGTAAGCCAGCCCATATTGATAATATGGAGAGTGATTCTGATATTAAATTGCTGAGATGCATTTCCAATTCATTGAGGGTTTGAAATTCAACACTTGCTCTGACATTATTGAAAATCTTAAACTTGCAACAACAAAATTGCGACAAATGGTTGCCACGACAATTACTTGCATTGCAGTTTTCCTGAGATGGGGCATTGTATTAGAGCTTGTTTATATGGAAAATTTGGTCGAGACTCTATAGTTTACCGTCCTCGGGCATATTTGAAATAACCTACGAACTTGTAGGCATGGCATCAACTTATCTACTTGGACAGTGGTGTTAAAGCTCTGCAGAACTATTATTCAGAATGTTGCCAATGAGACATAGGTCCCTTACTTAAAATCTATAACCAGGGAGGACAATGTTAAAATATAGACATATATTGCCAAAATGAATAATTTAGTGAAATTGGAGATTGAGAATGAATCTCTTGAAAATCTATTTTTCCCTCAGATTTCGAAGCAGTTATTGCAATAGTTCTCATTTGAGACTCAAGGAAAAGAGGGGGTCGAAGTAATGAAAACACAAGCTAGCAAACTAATCATTTAATAGCTTAATTGTCAAATCTAGATTTCTTGGCACATTTTAGTTAACATGAGGCATAAATGAATACCTTGCAGCAAATGGAGCCCCTCCTCGTTTTCTAGCATTGTGAATTTGGTGAACATATATCCATATTCTAGTTACAAAATAGCAAACAAGTTCAAGTGTGGCATTCGAATCACAATGAGTATCATTAGGCATCCAATCAACAAGTCAAACAATGACGAAATAAATGGGAAGAGGTTGAGATTTTCTACGCTCAAAATCAGCTACAACATTTAGTGGCAGATCTTTCGACTTTTTTTTTAGCATCCAAAGGACCATAGCTGGTAGTACCTACAACTTTTGAAGATGATTTTAACCACTCCAGTAATACCTACAACTTGAAGACACTTTGCAACAACTTTCCAGATTTTAAGGCAAAGAATTTGCAAACAGTTCCAAATTTCTTGCAGGCTATTATTAGATTGTTTTATCTTTAGTTTATTGTTAGGATTTGATCCATAAAAGCTTGTAACAGTAGCTGAAGGTTCAGCTTAAGGTTTTCCTATATATTCTTTTATTTGTAATAAACAAGGGTTGGATTTTTATGTCAAGGCTATTGACTTTGTAATAGCTTCTATTATAGGATTTCTAATGAAAGCCTTTTGGCTCTAGTTTATGACAGAATTTTTGTTTCTAGTATGTCTTTCTAGTTTTTCCATAAATTGTTTTTTGCACATGTTTAAAGTATTATAGAAGATCTAGGTAAGAATAGATTGAGTTTCAATCTCTCTGAAATCCCTTGCAAATTAATAATTTCTTAAAGAGATTAGTATATTGGACTATGTGTCTGAGTTAGCTCTTCTTTGAACTGATTATTGTTTGTCCTTCTATCTTCTCCTAAATATATTTTGTTGGGATATAGAATTACTCTACACGCATCCAAATTTCCTTAGTTGTTAATTAGTCAAGCTAACTGCTCAATTATTAGGAATCTCCTTACATTCTTCTATCATAATCGTTGAAAAGCTAAGTCATTATGTCATGTTGGAAGCTGACACTTTGACAAGGGACCCTGTGAAAGAGGCCTTTAATCATGAATAAGGATTGTCATTGATCGACAACAACCACCAATTAAAACCATAACTCTGAACATTATGCTTCAAAGGGGCCTTTAATCATGAATAAGGATTGTCATTGATCGACAACAACCACCAATTAAAACCATAACTCTGAACATTATGCTTCAAAGGGTATTTTTCAGTGAGAGGTGAACAACGTTAAAAAAAACCTTGTAACAATTGAGGGAGCCCCCTCTGATTCAAGGGCCAACTTGATCCTAAATACTGGTCGAGTTGGTTTCCTGGCATAGTTTTTGAAACCAAGGATTGCCTAGAGGAAATATGTACAACACTTCCTTCCTGCATTTGTTGCTTTAATTTGAGAATCTCTTCCTTCAGCCCATTTTCTTATTCTTGAAATTCTTGTAGTTATTCATTCTACTTATTTGATTTTTCAAGATCTTCTCTTAGAGAGACGACCTTAGCTTCAAGACCTTCACAATATTGGTTAGATACCATACCAACATGATCCTTGTTATCATAAGCCTGCAACTTATTGTTAAGATTAACAATATTTTTCAAAGCAAGATCAAGTTGTGTTCTAAGATAAAAAAAAAAAATGCTAACTTGTATTCTTTTGAATTAGAAACTCCATATGTTATTTTGGACACATTGTTAGATATACGATTACCTAGGACTTCTTCATGTATTTCTTGTAGCTTATCCCACACTTTCTTTGCAATAGTATAATGCATAACCTTATTCAATATTGAATCATATATGCTACAAAATATGTTACTCAAAGCCTTACTATTCTTTTGTAATTCCTTATCTAATGGAGGAAACTTGGTGTAACCATTGCACACTAGATTCCAGATATCAAGATTCATTAGATTGTCCTTCATATTTTCTTTGTATTATTGATAATTATCTTAGCTTAGCATAGGAACATCTGTAGTCCATTGATTCTAACTTGCTTTGATTTGTTGCTTCAAAAGACATCATTTTTTAATATGTTTTCTCTTTAGAGTGTTTACTTTCACTTTTACCCATAAGTGCAAGATCAGTGGTTTCACTTTCATCATCACTATCATTTTTGCATAGACAAGAAAATATATCACATTCTAAACAAAACCCAATACTTGATGATGCTTCATCTTCTTCATTCTTGATCAATAAAAAGTGGCCTTCTCCCAAACTTGAATATTTTATAACATATGTAATTGTCACTGCATCTGATATATTCCTGTCAAAGTTTTCAATAAAAGTACCCTTTTCTTCTAGGCCATAAAACTCATTATTACTTTTATCTTCAAATTCCAAAAGTAGCAATCTTGATCAGACTCTCCATCTTCACCATTTGAAATACCATCACTATCTTCATGTGTATAAAAAGTTCTCTTGTTTTCAAACCTCTTCCTATTTAATTTTGTAGTTTCTTTTCCTTTTTTCTGATTTTCTTTATAGGGACACTTAGTAGCATAATGGCCAAATCAGACCACAAGCAAAACAATTGAAATGAATCTTAGCTATGAACCTTCTAGTACCCACTTGGAGTTTCTTTACGAAGTTTGCCTCTTCCTCTTCTGATACATAACCTGATTCCTCCTTTTTTTTTCCTTTTGTAATAGATTTGAAGGATGCTTCTCTCATGTCTGAAGGACCACCTTTCCTCATCTCAAATGATGTCAATATTCCATGGAGTTGATCAAGTGTGATACCTTTTAGATCTTGCATTTCTTCAATAGCAAAGACTTTAGAGTCAAACTTCTGAGTGAGAGTTATCAAAATCTTTTAAATAATAGTAGCATCTTTGATTTCTTCACCAATATTTCTCATGAAATTAACAATTTCATCTACTCTAAGAAAAAATGTTGCAATGCTTTCATCATCAGGCATTTTCAATGTCTCATATTGTTTTCTGAATGTTTGATGTTTATCACTTTTTACCTTAGTGTCACCCACATAACTTTTGATAATCTTATCCCACATTCCCTTTGTTGTGTTTAGTTGCATTACCTTCACAAAATCGGATTCTTCCATACTTCCCAAGATGGAATTTATAACTTTTGCATTGGTTTCATGCTACTTCTTTCTTACAGTATCTGAAGGAATAGAGGTTGGATATTGATATCCACTTTCAACAATTTCCCCTACATCAGCTCCTAGTGCCTGCAAGTATGCTCTCATCCCAACTTTCCAAAAGATAAAGTTAGTACCATTAAATATAGGAGGTCTGATAGAAAATACTTCTTCATGACTACTCATATTAACGGATCTCCTTCAAGCGATCAAGTTTCTACAAAAGGACCGGCTCCGATACCAATTGTTGGGAAAAATACTCGGGGGTGAGAATTAGTGTTTTCAAATCATTAAAATTTTTATATCATGATTTATGTACATGACTTTACTGAAGGGAACCCGCATGTGTACGTGTCTGTTTTTAAGAAAACTAGCGTTATCTAGTAAAGTTACTTTTCAATTATTTCATCTTTTGTTTATCTTAAACCATTAAATCAATACTTCATTCAACATTATATAAATAGTAACCATGTGTAGTAATAACAAAATAAACCATCTCACATAATCAACACACATGAACATGGGGATTTAAGGTGGAAACCAAATTTGGGAAAAAACCTCCTGCTATTGTCGTCTTTGTCTTCTTTTTAATATAAAGAAAATATTTTACAATATTGTACTAGCATAGACTCATACCAGTACACAAACACCTACCACTAGAAGGCTACATCATTCACTCATTCTCCAGCACCCATTGGAAGGGAGCTCCAACCCCCTAATCTAATTTACTAGCTACCACTGGAAGGAAGCTTCAACTCCCTCATTGAAGGCTCCAACCATCAACACCTCCAAGGACCACATTTCCTAAATTTTCATATTGGATTCACCTGCTTCAACACATCACAACTTGTAGGCCATGTTTCATCATATTTTCATACGAGACCCACTACCAACATTAAGCTCAAAACAAAACATAAAAAATGAAACTTATCTTTGTAACTCAACCATTGAACCAACCAATCACTTAACCAACATAACTGACCAATCACTAAAACACAATCACCAAATCAACCAAATCAACTAAAATTCAACCAATCATCTGAAACCCAAACTTAAACAACCAGAACAATCATATCAATATAACCAAAATACTAATCAGCATAGTGCACATCATAGAAACTAGATTCTATTACTACAAACCCTAATTAACCATATGTGAAAATATATGCACTACTTTATAGTAGCAGACCCGCTTGTGTACATGCTTTCCATGAAACATACATGCTTACACATCTTAAACCACTGATTTATGAAAGTGAACCACTGTCATCTTGAACTAAACATTGTGTCATACACATAACCACTATATCATTCTGAAATAACCATAGAACCTTCACTAAAATTTAATCACAAAAATCAAGTATCCTCAACATATGTAAATCAATTATTTCAAAATCAAAACATCATTGTTTAAGCCAATATCATAAAAAATACTTCATTTACAGAAAATAAAAATAAAGTAAGACTGAATAAACTAATCAAACATCCTTCTCATCAAAACCCTACTTTATGTACATACTTTCCTCAAAGCATATCTGCGTGTATACATACTTTTCAGAAGACAAACCTGTGTGTATGCAACTTACTAGTAACATAGTCGTGTGTGTATGTGCCTTGCAGGCTATAAATCCCATGTAGAGACATGCAATTTCTGATTCAAATCTTTGCTACAACACAAAAATTCAGACATACCCAGATCTCAGCATACACAGAAAAATCATGCATCAAGATACTATCAACACAGATCAAATCACTTCATAATTAATATTTTCATCTCACATCTATTAGATCTGATCCATCATCAAATTATTGGGTGCATACTTAGTTTTAGATCAAGAAAAACAACAATAGCCCATTAGATGAATATTTTCTTCAAATCTAACTTGCTCATAAGACATTCATCACTTGCACACCCTTATCACTTTGATCTTCATCTCCTTATATACCTTAGCCCTTATTCAATATCACAGGTCAAAACCATACTCCAGCTGATTGTTTTCTTAGATGGGATCAAAACATCCATTATTGGGCTCAATACCATAGAGAAATACCATGGTAAGGACCCTTGGTATTTAGGATACCATGCCGCAAAAATTGTACATGCCTTTTCTTCTTCATACTCATGTGTGTACGCAAGTTTGCTTAACAGAACCAGCATATACTTCTTGAAATTTCAACTTTATCATTCCTTTACCTCTGAATGTCTATGCCTTTGGCAAAACACTCAGTCACATTTGTAGACACATCTTGTTTAAATCTTTGTCAAGTTGATTTGGATCAAGGAGTAACTCATCAAGTAGGTTTCCATTCATCAGGTAGGTTTCCATGCAGGACAACACATAATTCATAATGCCAACACCATAGACTATCTTTCAAGAGTGTGTCTTATGTAAAAGGCACATTGGTCCTTCTTCAAAGGAACACATTGTTGTATTCTACATCACACATACCCAATCACACTTAAAAGTTCAACTTATTCCCAAAATTTGACACAAATCCAACCATAATATTACTTCAAAAGGAAAAATAAAGAAATATGTTCGAAACGCTTCAACTTTCCTAGGGAAAATGTACTTTTAACATATGACCAGAGATCCGCATGCAACTAATAATTTAGAAATTGCAGAAGAAAAAAAAAAGAAAATTCCTATGGTTTGAAACAAATGACATTCCACCCAAGAACCAATAAATCACCTCTTAGTATAAAGTAGCTAATTTATTTCCTACTATTCCAGTCATTTATCTAGAATCTACTTGTGAACACAAAAGCTTTGTATCAAACTACTATCAAGCATTTATAGATTTGTTTCAACATCTACATATGCTTCTTTCATTGCTTAGCCAATGTCAGGAATATTTTGGATAAAACCCAATTTTTTTGCCTTTGTTATTTGTGCATCCTAAGGAGAATATTATTGGATTTTTTTTCATATATATTTTTTATTTTCTTATGGCCAAGTTTAGAGTGCAAACTTAAATTTGGATTGTATTTGTAGTCTTTTTACTTTACAAGTATTACGTGTTTGCAAAATTAAAGTGCCATTTAATTCTTTGGCATGGCCAACAAGAGTTACGGGAGCTTATGATTTTTAACACATCAATGATTAACCTTGTTTGAGCTGCAAAATTGGATGGATCATGAAAACAAGCCATATGAGGAAAATATGAATGGGAGTTTTCTGAGCACCATGGAGTTAAATTTCTCTCCTTGTGATATAGATTTGACTTGATCTCAGTTGTTCTGTATTGTAGTAATTTTTTTCCTTTATGGGTATTTTACTTGAGTTCATCTTTTAATAGAATGGAAATCTCATCTTTGTAACTTGTAAGTTGTATCTTATCTAAAGTTTCTTGTATTGATTGTGTAAGTTGGCATTTATCTAAGAAAGGCCTTTTCTTATAAAAACAATTATTTTCTTCCAAGCAATCATACATGATGTTTTCTTTTCAAGTATACCTGTAAGTTGAGATTTAACGAAAATATTATAGTTATGTATTTTCATAAACATCTTCCTTGAATCTTTCTCCTTGCCAATTTAGGATATCTATACCATATACATTGGTATCGAAGCCTTGTGATGAGAGGCTCTATCTAGGTTTGCAACAGGTTTTGTGTCTGAGCTTCAACAAGTTTCGTAGTTTCCCCTTTGCCTCATTGATGTCTCAAATCATTGAGAATCATGGAATGGTTACAGTAAGGGTCTGAATTGCAATTTTGTGTCCAACATATCAGTATGAATGCCTAAATTACATTCTGCATACTTCGAAATTTTGTTTACATATCTGTCATGTGTTTTGGCATTACCTTGTGAATTACTGAAAAGGTCATTTTAGTTATGTTATATGCCCTATGATGTCACAAAAGTTCATCATGCACTATTTTATGCTCAACGTTTGTTTAGAGTCCAAAACAACATTTTACATGTCCATCAATTTTTTTAAGAGCTCTATCCTCTATTTTTCATGCCTAACCAATTGATATAGCTCCTTGAACTACATGCTTACATGCTAGCGATCAGATTTAGAGCTCTAATTTTATGCCCAACAATAATCAAAATGTTAAATAATAAGGACATCTCTTTTATGGCTAGTAGTATTACAAAGATATAATTTTGTGCCTAGGATCTAGTATGAACATCTAATCTACAATACAAAGTCCTTTATAGAAGCCTAGTTTATGATTTATAAATTTATATCAAGTTGTTACAAAGGTATAACTAGCAAAAAGCTTGCCAAGATTGAGTCTAGTGCAGCAAATGCGAGTGAAGTAGATGAAAACTTGATAACAAAAGTCAAATACAAAAAAGAGGGGATTAATGGTCTGTAATTATGAGATCTCATTTTCATTGTTGAAAACCCTCTTTCTAGTTTATCCATGTTCAAGGTATTATATACAATGAAAATTCAGCACCCTTTAATGAAAAAAGTGCAAGGAACACCTTTGTCATGGAAAAAGCAACAAAAGAATAACCTGGAAGAAGAAATAGTACTACTTCAAATAGTGGGCCATTAACTACAAGGAGAATATTTTGGATGAACACCTTTACAATGATAGTGGAGAGGTTAAGAAGGAAGTATTACCTAAAATTGAAAATGAATCATAGTTGTTGACATCAATCCTTGTTAGACGAAATGCATGCAAGATATGGATTTTGTAATGAATCAATAGGGAGACCCTTCACTCTAAAGAATGGACCTGGGCTATAATTGTGGGCATTTGACACAAATTTACTTGATGATTATGTAATAAGACAAATTGTAGAGAATAAAGAGTAGTTATTTGAACTTAAAACGTTGTTGATGATGGCAGATATCTAGTAAAATGTTGACTTATTAGGAAACAAAAGATTGGAAAGTGGAGTCCTTGTAGTGGCTTGGAAAAGGCTACATTTTTTTAGGTCTTGATAGAGAGGAGAACCCTAAGGTGTTTTCCAATATGAAGTATGGATGATTGTAGTAGCCCTTTCTTATGTACAACCTTGGATGAAAATTTTGACCTAGAAGAATAGTTTCTCAATCCACTATGAGCAAGAGGCATTACATGGTGTAATTTAGAATTCTAATTTCTAACTTCATAAGGTAGTTTCAATTTGTTTTGAATAAATCCTTGTGCGTTGGTGTAAAATATCAGACCATAATGCTTCAAAAGTGTACCTTTCTGTATTCTTGCAGGATTTGTTGCAATACTAGTGCTTTTGGCCATTTCATTACTTTGTCAATATGAAATTTTAGTTGTTTATCTAACAGCAGGAAAAAATTTATATTTGGCATCTGGATTTTTCTTTGGTATTTCTGCAATAGCTCTAGCAATCAACATGCATTTTATATGCAGAATGGTTTTTCATGGTAAACATTATTTGCAACTCTATTGTTTTGTATATATTCTATATGTCAGTTATTTAATTTCTGGTCTTTGACCAAATTAGCTAAGAACAAGTTGATTAAGTGTTAGTTATTTTCATAATTTCCAATTGCAGTAGTAGGTCTGGATGTAGATGAGTATGTCTGAACGTCCTATAAGATTTCTTATGCAGATGGTATTGAAATTGGTTCAATTACCTATTTACAAAAGCCTCCAAATCCCAATGATTCTTTAATGCAGAAGCCTAACAGACAAGGGAAGCCTTAGGTGGTTTAAAGCTTTGATACATTTGAATTGCTTTGATTAATAGACATTTCTTGAGATAATTATCATTTAATGGTATACTTTAATTTTCTCATTGGATGTAGAGAATAATAATTATTTTTTCTTAATCGACATTATTCCTCCCTAATGGTTTTCTAGAATGTTATTCATGTAGGCTTCTAATCTAATATGGTCATTCATGGAGATTCCCACTTGTGGTGTCAATACTTTGGGTCTATGGCTCTACTCTTTGTATATTCTTTCTATATGGTTTGACTGGCCACTAGAAGGCATGCTCGTTGGGAGGAATAACATCAATTACTATTGTTGTTCTAGTTAACTACAGTTCTTTGGATCGTGTTGCAGATTTCCCTTTAAGTTAACATGTTCCATAAAGAAGGTCTAAGTATTTTTGTTATGGGTGATGAGCGCTAGTATTGCAGCAAGGTTGTTGCAACTCCTAGGCTACCAACTTCACTTATCAACCCAGGGTTCATACAAACTTGGAGGTGTCAGTGTTGTATGCACGAGTAAAAGTGAAGGTCCTCCCTATTGTCACTGTTCAGTCGGCGAGAGACCCCAGGGGTTCTAAGCCAAACTTCTATAAAGTTAGAAGAATCTTGATTCTTTGATGGAAGGAGAGAAAATCTACTCTAATAGAGCTATTCTACTGCAGTAGTGAAGAACAGAACATGAAATGCTAAATCACACCATATCCTAATTAACCATTTAAACAACTATGCTAAGAAGAACTTCTAAATCAACATAAAAAAATGCTATTATCTAAGCTACAAAATTAAAGAGAATCAAATCATACTAATGTGTAAGCAAAAAACTAAACTAAATCTGTTTTCACTTTTTTTTTTGGTTTTTTAGGCAAAATCAAGTATGCAAAATAATTTTTTTTGTGGATGTGACAAGTGGATGGAAGGTGATTAAGGATGGATAGAAGGTTTATGGAGTGGTTGGATGGTGTGGAAGGGTCCTAGGAGGCTTTTGTGACTTCCTAGAGGTTCCCCATCAATTCGGCCTCAAAACAGGCCATTTCAAGGAAACCTACAGGATGTACTAGAAACATACAAGATGATCCTGTAGGAATTATAGGAAATATACAGGATATGATCGAGAGCTAATTGTGAGGTGTTGGGAAACTTGGAAAAGGTGTTTGATGAGTGGAATGGGGTGTTAGAAGGTCTAGGAGCACTCAAGAGCCAATATTCAAGATAAGATATGGCTAGATTCACTCAATGTATCTAGGCGAATTTCAATGAAAAATGATAAAAAACCTAGTTAGGGTAATGGTTGAATAAGAGATGCCTAAGGTAGATGAAGTGGAAGGTGGCTGCTAGTGATGAAGTTTGGGTCTCCTCCTGAAGTACCTACTCTGCTTAAAACATGTGTGTCTTCCAAGAACTATGCAACAAGATACATTTTCATAAACTAGAAAAGCATGAATCAATTACCTATGTTATGCATGAAGAAAGTTGTTGAAGGGAATGAAAGCATGAGTGAGATATTATTGCAAAAATGGAGATGGAAAAAGATGACAATGAAATCTTCCTTGCAACATGAACCAAATACTGAATCACAAACAACAAACTCCAAAGCTCATGCAAGAACTAGAAATCTATATTTTTGGAGCTACTTAAGGGTCCCTTCCTCAAGTTGTGGTCCCAGAGGGAAGAAGTGAGGCCAAGACCCCTACTTACAACCTTATGGTGATCCATCTTCCTCCTTGATAGCATTCTACTTGAAAGAAGGCACAAATGGAAGCAAACTATCACACAACCAATGTAATCTACACTATTGTAATGTAAATGCATCTACTAAGAAAATGAACAATTGAACTATGAATCTATACTAGCATACATGTACAATAAAGAGGAGCCTTGGCTACTAGGGTTGGGCCCTAACCCAAGAGCTTCAGTCCTCTGAGTCAACTTAGTGCTGGCTCAAAACAAAACTCATTCTTATTACCAAAACAATGGATTACATCAAAAATTGTCACAAGTCTTGTAGCTCGAAAATAGAGTAGAGTTTTACAATCAAAAATCTGAATCCTACTGAGGCCCTAGGCCTCTATACTTATACATCTGAAATCTCTAACGACTTCCTTAAAACTATGGATGCTTGGCTCCCAAACTCGAGATAAACTGGTGCTTTGTCTTTCACTTGCTTGGCTGCTTTCTAGTCCTCATGGTTTGGTTGTTTACACTCTGATCTGATGGAGGAATATTTGAGTAGAGGGGTAATAAATGAGGAGGATTTACCTCCTATAATCCCTCTCCCTTGTCCCATTCGATTTTTGACCTTGGAATTTGCCAAAATTCCTTGCTTTTATCCTTTAATCCTGCATTAAATGCACATTAGACCACAAAGCAAAATATCCAACTCTAACTCATGTCATAAACAAACTATAATAAAAAGTATGCAATAAGTTATAAGAATAGTTGGTTTGACTAAGCTAGGAGGTGAATTAAATCCCATATAATTACCCAATGATGAGGCTCATCATCACCCCCTACTGAAAGTGTTGCTCATCCTCTGAGCAACTTAGTCAATATCCATATCCTTCATGGCTCTGGTAGGCTCTTTGACATCCCATGCTTCTGTTGTGGACTCTTCTTCTTGTTCATAAAAGCCTGCTTTCTTTTCTACTTCTTCCCACTGCCTCTTTTCTTGTGATTCTTTTCTCCCTTCTAGCATCCCTAAGAGTGGTGGTGGATTGAGTTTTAGGCCTATCCAATTGACCTTCAACCTTTACATAGATTGCTTATACATAGGTGTCATGTTTATGCCTCTCTCAACCTTTGAGGGGAGTGATATTCTCTTATCTTCAAGCTGTGTGGTAGTGTGTTCCATATCCTTATGAAAGCATGTATACTATCATCTCCTAGTAGCCTAAACATGTCCTCAAAATGTGAAATTTCTTACTCTTCGGTAACAAGATATCTAGGTGCCAGCTGAGGATCATTTGCAATCAAATTATGGGTACTAATGACGGCCATGGTATTTGATTATTCAACTCCGATCAAAAGAGGTTCAGTGTATTCTCTGGCTAATATCCTTTTCATCTCTGCAACTCTTGAATCCTCATGGTTCATCCATGAATCCAAAGCCATTAATTGTAGATCTCCTAGGTTGGCATTAGGGTCCCAAACATTCATGTTTGTGAGTGCAATGTCGTGCAACTAAATTTCAACCATTTTGGCCTTATCCTCTAGTGTTCTTTGATCACAAAGATCAATAAACTGCCTGCAATCCTGAAATGGAATGGTTCCCCTCTATGCTAGTGCCTTAATCTGAATCTCTAGCCATTGTTATTTGAGGTAAAGTGCATAGGATTTAGCTGGATCCTACACTGGATTGCCTCCAAGGAGAGGTTGGCCATACATGCTAGTTGGTTCTCTCTTTCCTGCAGCTGTCCCCTTAGCCATGCATTTTCTCTCTCAAGTTGACTTCTCATTATAGCTTCTCTGTCCCTTAAGCCACTTAGCTCTTTGTCCATTTCTTTCAGTTTCTCTTCCATGTGCCCAATTTCTTCCAACCCCTTTGATTTGGCAATCTGCATCCATCGATGGGTTCTGGCCCTCTCCTTCTCAAGCCCAAAGGGAAAATTTTGAGGTATTACCTTGCCTCCTTCAGTAAACCGGTAATAGGAGTCTAGGTTAGGTTGGGTGCTAGGTTCCTTTGTCTTTGGGTCTTCCTCTTTAGCTTCTTTCTACTCCCTTACCTTTCTTTTCAATTTTTATTCCTCCTGTAGATTCAGCAAAGTATCATGTAGGACCATTTTTTCTTCATGTAGATTTTGTCGTGGATCCTGTAGTATTGACTTACCCTCTGAGGAAGTTGATCTAGTAGTAGGCCTCCTTACATAGGTGATAGGTGACTTAGGGGAAGGTGTTTTGTCTTTTTGTGTAGGGAATATTCAATCTCAATAGGAATTTTTGTTGATGTTTGTGTCTTCCCCTGTTTTATTCTTGTGCTCTTTCTTGTTCTAAAAGATAGTGGGGTTTTCCTCCTCCTTTTTCCTTTTTTCTTGACAAGGGTGTTGATATTAGTGAGGACAGTTGCTACCTCTCTCCCAGTTGCCTCTCAAGACACCCTAGGTGACTCCTCTTTGTGTTCTTTCCCCTCTATTTTATTGCCTTCTTCCTCTTTGTTTTTCATGTCTTCTTCCTCCTGTGGATCTTCATCATCTCTATCAATTTACTCCTTAATTTCCTCCTTCGTTTCTTCATCATCCTCCTTCTCTTATCCCTCTTCTTCTTCAGCTTCATCATGTTCCTCTGTGTCAACATCTTCTTCATCCATCTCATCCTTATCTTGCTCTGTATCTTCCTCTTCCTATTTTGCCTCCTCCTCACTGACAGTAGGACTAACATCATAAGTGAGGGCTTTGATGTCATCCTCTATTGGCAAGCCTTTGAAGGTTGACCATGTTATAGGGATTTTGAGGTTTTGGAGGGCATCTTCAATGAGGATCCTAATCAACCCATGGTGAGCCAATTGTTGAGAATTCCCTTCCTTCACTTTGTTGCTAGAGTCTATGAGTGATTGCAACAGGAAATAGGGTATGCTGAGTCTTTGGTGAGGTGATGTTTCTACCCCAAATCTTAATTCCTCAAGGATCCTGAAATGATAGCCATAAAAAACACTATATCTACCCTCACATGAGATTTATTTGATGAGTTGGTATCCTACCTCACTCCATGGGTATGGAAAATTGTCCATCCTTACTCCATTTTTGTCCTCAGTGGGTTCTTCGCCTTCTAAAAAGAATTTTCTTTTTTCCACCTGGCTGTCTTCTTTGTCTTCTTTTCTTCATGGAATTCCTAGGAGAAGTGTGGTGACCCTGTTGATGAGCTTTGCGGTGAGATATATAGTGAGGACCTTTACTACAACAGTGGCATGGATTCTGTTGCGTGGAGTGAGGGAGTAAGCAAATTCTTGAGCCACCTCATCATCATACCCTGTGAATTTTTCGAAACATCCCATCCAGTTGTGTCTTGTAAAGATTTCAAGCACCTGGGGGTGTTGTTGGATTCTCACAGTGTTTGTGGGCTCTCTCCTATTAAACCCTCCTATCATCTTGCTAGTGAAGCTTGAGGAGAAATTGAGAGGGTTGACACAATTTTTCAAATGTAGGTGAAAAATAGAGTTGACTGTGTATGTAATTAACTTCTCGCAGTTGCTAAATTCACTAAATTTGAGAGTATCCCTGGTTCATTTGCTTGCAAAGGGGGATGAAATTTTAGAGCCTACCTCTTTAGAATGGTTACAGTGGCCAATTCCCATGATATCCCTTCTTGAAATCTTCTCTGCCTATCTTGTAGACTATCTTTGTGCATCCTATAGACTGTATCCTACAGGAATTATTGTGCAAGCTCCTGTAGGAATTCCTGTGCAGAACGATGGATCTTTACTTCTGATGGGTGGCCTGGGTTATGAGAGTGACTTGAGTGAGGGATTTTTGAGGAGGTGAAATGCATGAATGCATGGGAACGATGTTTTATTTCCTCTTATGGTGATTTGGGGTGAGGTGGTGTGCTAGCAACAAAGGTACATTGTCATTTTTGGACCGTTGGTCCCCACTACCACCTCATCATTTCCCACTCTTCGTAATCATCTCCCACCTCATAGATCTGTATTTTAACCAATTTTTGTCCTACTCCTTCTCTGTCTTTGAGTTGACTGTAGCCACGTGTGAGAGGACACCCAGCTGTGCATGTGCTGACTGAACGAAAGTAGCCAAGTTAATTGGCCACCTTTTCACTTATAAACCAACTATCTCATAACCCTTACAACTTTTGACTACATGATGCGTATGAGTGAGCGAGCGTGATACTTGTGTTTTCGATGCCATGCTATAGTTGTCGAAGACCAGAGGTGCTGCTTTGTATATCTCCTGCATGCCATTCTTCTTCCTCATCTTGTTGTCTACTAATGGTTTCTTTGCTTATGAAGGTATCTGTGGCTAAAGATTTGATGTTGTTGCTGCTATGGAGCTCCTGGTATTATCCTAGTGAAGACCTATTGCTGGTGTGATTGGAATTTTGTGGGATAGGTTGCTATAGGATTTCCTATAGGATGTCCTGTAGCTGCTTTTCCCTCAGAATTCTTTAATCATGTTGTTGGCTGGGGCTGTGAGCATGGTGACTTGACTAGACAGAAGGAGTAGAAGTGTGTAGAGCAAAGGATACTCAGGTAATGCTCTTACTCCTCTCCATTTTCCTTTTTTTCCTTTTTTTCTTTTTTTAAGATTGGAAGACTGTTGAAACTGATTTTTTGTTTTGAATGGTGAGTGCAAGGATGATGATGGTGGACAATGTGAGGTGTTAGATCATGCATAAGGTGAATTTTAGGGACCTAACAAACCTATCATGTGCCTTCGAATTGCTTCCTGTAGATTTTCTGGGTCACAGTAATTCCTACAGGATCATCCTGTAGGTTTTTAAGGGATCCTGAAGAAATACAGGGGATCCTGTAGAAAACACAGTCTTTGCATATCGAAGCAATGGAGTGGAAAAATGATAGAAATGATGGAGGGATGCATGGTAAGGAGTGGAGGAGATGAATATGTGTGAGGCAGGGTTCCCTTTGGATCCTCTTTTTCTCCTTGACTATCTTTCTCGCCCACCTACAAATGACAATTATATATTTCTTTCTCCCTTTTTTTTTTGAAAAACAACTAGGCTGCCTCAGAAAGGTTTTTACCCTAGTTGTTTGTCCTAGGTGCCTCAAGGAAAGTTTTCACCCATGAAGCTTCTTATCATTTTTTCTTGTCTTTATTCTCTTTTTCCTCTTTTTTTCTTTATCATTGGGTCACCTTACGAGGTTTTCAACCGAATGATGGGACCCAGGCACCTCATGGAGGTTTTCACCTGAGTCCTTATTATTTTTTCTCTTTTTTTCTTTTTTAGTGATTTGATGAGGGAGGAGCTAGAACTTGCTCCACCATCATCACTATTTTATTGATATTATCAATGAACTCTTATTTTGATAAAGGTCTCTTGTACATTTTCAATCGGTGCCCATTAACAAGCAAAGGAATGGCTTCTTCCTCTATAGTTCTAATTTGCATTGAACCATTGTCATGGCATCTTTCCACAACATAAGGTCTGAGCCATCTTGTCCTTAACTTGCCCTTGAAGTATTTATACCTAGAATCATATAACAATGCCCAATCGCCCTCCTGAAAGTTCTTCTCCTTAATATGTTTATCATGCCAGACCTTCCTTTGAAGTTGAACTCTCTTTGTGTGTACGAGGGCCTGCATTCTGAATTCATCCAAGCCATTCAATTGGAACAATCTCTCTTTCTGTGCATTGCTGAGATCCAAATCTAGCTGGGCTGCCATCCTTAATGTCTTATATTCAAACTCAATGGACAACAAGGCCTTTTTCTGATAGACCAGCTCATAGGGTGTGAATCCAGTGGTGGTCTTCCATGTGGTATTATATACCCAGGTGGCCTCAACTAGTCTTTCTGCCTAATCCTTTCTATTGTTGCTCACTACCTTGGTTAAGATGCCCTCTAGTGCCATGTTGGTGACCTCCAATTTCCCATTGGATTGTGGATGATAGGGCGTGGGGGTCCTATGCTTGATCTTGTGATGGATGAGTAGGTCTTCAATCATGTTAGAGGTAAACTGGTTGCCTTGGTTTGTGGCTAGCTCTCTAGGGTACCCAAATTTGTAGAATACATTCTCCCTTAGGAACTCAGCCACCTTCTCTTTTGTTGCTACCTTAATTTCCTTGGTTGCCTAGAGAATGGGGATATTTACACACATTTTTCAATTCTCCCAGAAGTTCAGTTTCTTCTCGGGTAGGCTAGAGTGGTTGGGCTAATCTCTTAGGAAAGGGTGGATTTACTTTAAGGTTGATTTCCTCTCTTTCTTCCTCAACCTCCCTAGGTGGAGGGGGAGGTTGGTTATCTAAGAGAACTCTCCCAAATATCAGATTAATCTCTTGGATTTCCACAGCATAAGCTGGATATGATGTCTCTCCACTGTATACTTGTCGAGCCTGCATATTGTTCAGGTTTGGAATTGGCTGGGCAGGCATCTGGGGTTGCTTGGGTGGAGCAGAGTGTAGGAATTATGGTTGGGCAAGTGGTGGAGGCAATAGAGCTAGAGCATTGTTGTATTGGGGCCTCCACCCCTGGAGTGGTGTATTCCACTAAGGTTGTTGTGGAGCATAAGGTTGAAATGACTGGCTGGCTGGTGGGAATGATATTGAGATTCATGGGACCAAGAAGAGGGTGTAGACCAGGAAGGATGAACAAGGGGTTTGCAAGAAGGTAAAGTTGTGGTTTTGTTGGGGTTGTAATATGCATGGGATGACCCTTGCATGCCCTGCTAGTATGGTCTAGGCCCAAGAGGTCTCCTTTGGTTAATGTAGCAAAGCAACTCAGTGACCCCTTTAGCTCCTTGATATACAACTTTGGGTCCAGGTAAACAAGGGCACTTATCTATGGAGTGGTTTTCTTCACAGACTGAGCAAATTTCAATACAGATCAATGGACATTCGTTCCTAGGATGCCTCCTGGTGCATCTAGGAAAAAGATAACCAAGGCTCTCTCTGCTTCCTATTGCTTCCTTTTAATGTTCATGGTGTCCATTTGCAAGGCAAGCGTTTTCAACATCTCACTTTTGAATTCTTCCAGCATATTTCCAATTTCACCCTTGATGGATGAGTTGGAAGATGATGCACTGGCCATAGGTTGACTACCCTTACCCTTTTTCATGGCTGCCCTAGAATAGTTTCTAAAGACACTCTTGATATCCTCATAGGGTAATTGGTAGATATCTCCTCCTACTAACAAATGTAAGGTATCCAGAAGATATTCTCTTACTCCCCTGACCAGGACTAGCTTTAGTGACTTAGGGTCAAGTGTGCACTTGGCCCTTTTGTCACTGAGCTGGAACCTTTCTTCGTAGTCTTCTAAGGATTCATCCTCGCCTATGGTCATCCTGAAAATTTCTTCTTTAGTATCCTTTGACCTACAGTAGTCTTGATATTTATTGTTAAAGCCCTGCTACATCTAAGTCCAAGTTTTGATGTTATCTCTAGGTAAGCCCATGAACCAGCGCAATGCTACATCCTTGAGGGTATATGGAAATAGTTTTAACTTTTTCTCATCATCTGCATAGTCATAGATTCGGCATATAACAACAAAATCAAATACGAAAGTGTAGGGGTCCTCTGTGGTCAAGCCATGGAAATGAGGTAGGGCAGAGTGGCTTATATTTTTCATCTTAGTGTCTCTGTTGGTTTCCTTGATGGGGAAGGCACCCTCAACTCTCTCTATATCCCCTCTGTCATTTTGGTTTTCAGCCATTGGTTCAGTAGGAATGGGTTCCTCTTCTTCTTCTTCCCTTGTAGGTTCTTCAAATATGTCAGGTTGCTCACCTAAAGGTTCCTCTAGTTCATAGCAACCGAAGAAGGGAGAAGGTTGGCTATTGAATGCAGTGGGGGTATTTGCCAAAAATTTCCCTAAGTTGTCCCTATTCCTATGAGGCATGAAAGGAAATGTTTTTAGGTTCGGTTTGTAATTTTTTTTAAATCTAGAAAGTACTTTGAAAAAATGAAATTGTTGATTAAATGAAAATCACTGACAGAATGAAAAAGCTACTTATTGAATTGAAATCCTACTTGTAGAATAGAAAGGAAAGTAGATAATGAAAAATGAAAGAAAGGGAGCAACTAGATTACTTTTGTAGAAATAAACTAATGACATAATACTGAAGACAAGACATAGAAGAAAAGAAAGCCATAATCACATTCTACTCAGAAACCTCCTCGACAACGGCGCCAAAAAGTGATGAGCACCAGTATTATAGCAAGGATGTTGCAACTCCTAGGCTACCAACTTTACTTATCAACCTGAGGTTTGTACAAACCTGGAGGTGTCAGTGTTGTACACACAAGTAAAAGTGAAGGTCCTGCCTATTGTCACTCTTCGACCTGTGAGAGACCCCAAGGGTTCCAAGCTAGACATCTATAGAGTTAGAAGAATCTTGATTCTTTGATGCAAGGAGAGAAAATATACTCTAAGAGAGCTATTCTATTGCAGTAGTGAAGAAAACAACATGTAATGCTAAATCACACCATATCCCAATTAACCATTTAAACAACTATCCTAAGAAAAATTGCTAAATCAACACTAAACAAATGCTACTATTTGTTATCACTTAGATGTCTTCCCTAGAAGTTATCAAAGAAGGAATAGTCTGAGGTAACCACAAACCTAATCTTTTAGAACCAGGTTCCAGCCAACCTAAGTCCAGAGAGGGATCTCTCTTTATAATTTAACTTTGTTTTAAATAGGATTTCAGGCTAGTTCTCAGTGCTCATGATGTTTTAATTTTGATTGGGTGGTGGAATCAAGAAAACAGATGGGCACAAAAATCATTCAAGTTGTTGGGCTATGGAGTCAATCAAATATTGGCTTAACTGTATCTGATCAATTACTAAAGGAGGAGTTCACAGGGTAGGCTAGCATAGCAAAAAGCAAATCTGCAGGTTCAAATGGATGAGGTAGTCCTAACTAAGGTAAAAGGGCAATGAAGAATCCTTAAACCAGGATCAAGATGAAGAATAGAAGGAGATCAGTAGAAAATGGCAACTAAGAATCCCTTTACTATGGACCTAAGGGGGGAAACTATGGAAGTAAGGGAGCAATTAAGAATTCCCACACGAAGATAGTTTAGCAGAAAACAAAGAGAAAGTAAACAGTCAAAACAGAGAGCACTTAAGCTAATTCTAAGATATCATTCCTTGTTTATTATTCAGATTTCATAGAGAAAACATATGAATATTTATAACATGACGAGAAAACCATAATTAAACATGAAGAGATAATACTTATTTGGTTCCAACTGTGCACAAGAATCTAGTGAAATGTCTTTAGCTTTATTTCATGACCCAGGAAAACCAGTCCAATCTTGAATACAATAGCTCCTCAACTTGATATAAAATGTCTACAAAAATGTATTTTAATCCACCCTAATTACTTCAAAATGTGAAGTATTTATACAAAAAATGTGACAAAATATCTCATAACAATATGAGAATTATTCTAGGAAAACAAAAATATCTTCAACATGAAGATAGAGATAGATGGAGAACTGCCTTCTTGCTGTCCCTTTTATTGTGAATGTGCTAGCGTTGTAATTCAAATTTGGCTATTTCAGTTGCTTTATAGCTATGTGCTGGAATCACTTTTTGTCTTCAATCCACTGACACTCTTTACCTGCTACACTTTGACTCTGTTTCATCTCTTTTACCTGGTTGCCTTATAGATTTATTGTAGTAACTTTATAGTAAATCAGTTAATTTCATCCACCATTCACCTTTGGGTAATTTCATCCTCAACGTTTTTCTATGTATCTCATCATCCTCGGTATACTTGGAAAACTTTGGCTTGGTGGTGAACAGGTGCTTTATCTCATGTTCTATAAAAAATAGATTTTCCAAACTATCACATAATACCTTTCCAGTGAGCGGAGCTTTTACCCATGAAGTACTAGCTTGGTTGTTCGCCAATTTGTTTAGTCTTCAATGTAATCCTCCTGAGATATTAGCTTGTCATGGATTACCATAGGACTGGGGAGTCCTTTTTCCCTTAAAATACCATTCTTTGTCATAAATCTATCAATATCAGCTTGGATGCTTTGGCATCTTTTCTCAAGATTTAGCATAAGGTTCCTTTTGGTAAGAATCTTCTTAATTTCTATAATGGTCCCTATTCTATCTTCTATGCCCAGTTCATCTAGATGATACTTGTTTTTACTGTTCAAATATTCCATCAACTGGTTGGCCTCTTCTGGTTTGTCTCCCAACTCTTCTATTATTTTATGAATTGCTTCGATGGCCACTTTCACCAGTTCAGTTTGCTCAAAAATTACTTGAATAGATGGCCAAACATCATTGACAAAGTCCATGATGTTGGCCCATAGAATTTCCTCCATATCTCCTAGTGACTATTGCAATGTCCAGTCCTTTTCAAGGACTTTTATCCTTTCTCCCATTATTTGATTTTTCTGAACTTCTTCCTTATGTTGTATCTGTGAAAGTTTATAATCAATCTCCAAACTTGACACTTTTCCTCTAAGATTTTTAAGCTCAGTAGCTTGGATGCTCATTTCCTCCATGTCTTTTACCAATTCAATAGTCTTTTTTGTGGATGTCCCTACGCTTGTTGATGAACCTGTGACTGGCACAGCTGTAGCTGGTGGAACTGTTGGTGCTAAGGAAGCAACCAATGAGGAGGGCACTGTTGTAGAGACTGGAGGAATTACAGTCTGTGGAGTGGTGTCCAACTCACTCTATTTAGACTCTATCAAGTTATCCAGCTCTTTCTCTAATTCTTTTAGTTGATCATCCAGCTTAACTAAGTCTATAAGCTCTTCCTCCTTTTGAGTTTCCACTACTTTAGCCATTTGTGGATGATGTAGAGGAGGAATTTTAAGCTATTTTTTCAATGCAGCTATATCATCATTTTTCTTTTTAATTAGCTTTTATGCAGCCTTTACATCCTTGGGATCATGTCCCATATCTATGATTAATTCCTTCAAGGACTTTATCTTGGTATCCTTCACCTGTAAAGAGGCCTTCTCTAGCTGAAATTGCACTGATATATTATTCAATGAATTTTGGAATTGGTGTGCAATAATGGCCTTGCTGGTCAAGGTAGAATATACCATTTCCTCAGCCTGCTTGTGTAATTCTATTTGGTCGATAGGATGAATATCCTTCGCCAACACCTCAAAATCTGTCTTCAAATAATTTGATATATACTTGGGTTGTTGTGTTGTAGGCTTCATGAAAGTCATTTGCATTCTACCTTCTTTTACATCAAAGGCTGACATTAGCCTTGTTTGATTAGTAGGAGCCAATTGAAGTTATTGTGCATAACTTTGGGCCTTCAAGCTTTCATTTCTAGTCTTTATTTCTTTCTATTTCTCTCTGATGTCCTAGTTCTAGCCTATTGGAGCCCTGAAGGAGGATACTTCCATGCTCTATTGTCTCTCTAGCATTTGAGCCTGTGAAGTGGAAGGTTCTCGTGTACCTCCAGAGGGAGTGGTCTGCCTGCTTTTTTCTCTTTCTGTACATGTAGTTCCAGCTATTTCCTCTGTCAACTCCTATTCTGAAAATGGATTCAACGTTTGCCTCTTGACATAAGTCTGTGCAACATGTCTACTAGAAGGAGTGGCCTCCTCTCTATTTATTTTGGGATTCTTATCCTCATTTAGAGGAGTCTATACAATAGGAGGATTACTCATGATGTGTTCTGGCTAAGTGTTGGCTTATTGGGCCCTAACCCAGGTTCAAAAGAGTTATTAGCCAAGAAAATCCAGCATCTACCGGCCCTTTTGGTAACAACCCATAGAGCACAGACTAAGGTCTCACCCAAGGTAGCAGGGGAGGGTGCTAGAACCAGGTTTCCACACCGGTGGGATGTCTTGATGTGGTCTGGAGGGGTTGCGAACCGTTCTCTAGCCTCGTGCCACTCTGTACTACTATAGGACTTTTGCATAGATCCGCAAAGGTGCACTTTCTTACTAATGAAATTGTTACAGATCTCATATTTTTGTTACAGTCTCTAAGGAAACATCTAATTATAAAACCTAGTGCATGCAATCATAATTCTTTTTAAAGAAATAAAATCATATAACAAACTCATATAATAGATGCATGAACTAGAATACAACAAATCCGTGATATTTCAAAAACAACTTATCCTTATTAATGTCTTCCATCAATACAACTAGATCTGCTCTGCACACTCAGTTGCAGGGGTCCGCGCACACAGTTACGGACTCTACCAGACCTCTACACACACAGCTATAGAGCCTCTATCTATCTACCAACACCCTTGACTCAGACTTACAAACACAGATAATATTTCCTTCACAAACCCATAACATCCAGATCCAAACAAAAGCTTCCAAAACTGACTTCTAGCCATAGAGCCTTGCTCTGTTTATACATTTCCATGGTCCACAGACCATGGGTAGGCTGACTCACTTCCTATTATTTTACATTATTCTCGGGTGGACAACCCTTTGACTTGACTCATTACAATTCGCACTCTGTGTACTTTCCAAAGTCTTTACCATACCTTTTCCAAAAATTGTGGACTTTGAATCCCAAAAAGCGTTACGCGGGGCCTCCACTATCCAACAACCCCCCAACACAATAAACGTGACTTGTCCCAAGTCACTTGGCTAGTGCAACAATCTTCATGCAAAGGTCATACAATAATTTTTGCGCTTCGCTTACACTTGCAACAAACTCTTCTGCCATCTGCTATACTTGTTCTGCGCGAGCCATCGATGCATCAATATCTGCTTCGGTCACCTATCCGGGTGCATATGTTGCCTACATGTGGGCCACCTTTCGCTTGATGGTGGTGGAAACTACGAATGCCTCATCAAGCCAAGGCTGGATCCATTCTTTAATACTGCTGCTTTCTGCCAAGCGACGTCAGCCTGTATCTTATGATCCTAAGCCTTCATCATTTTGGCCAAGCGCTGTGTAATAGAAACCGTCTGCACAATCCCCCTGACATTATCATAGGCTTGTTGTAGCTCCCTTGCCTCTATTTCCAACTATTGTAAGGTTGGATCCTCCTGTAGTGACGTGAGTGTAATAAGTGACTAATCCAACATGTTAGAGCACTCCTGCATAACATGTGCTATTGTTTCCCGTCATGATTAAATGATGCCTCTCATTGTTTGGTGACCTTCGGTGGTGTAGAAGGTTGTGCTTTGAGTTTCAACTCTACGATCTCCAATATCATGGCCAACTGAATCCTCGTGGCCTCCTCCTTTGCTTTGCGGAACTCACTAGCCAACTTGTGGATTTGTATGCCAACAGGAAACTCGGCCGCAATCTCCAACTCAGGGGCACGCGAACATGCCTCCCCTACAATTTGCTCCAACTGCCGATTTTGTGTAACCGCTTCGTCTCATTGGAGGCTCAACTATTATATATTAATTATCTGCTTGCTGGTTACCTGTACTGTGCATCCTTAGTGCAGAGCTCCATCATTGCGCTATCCTGGAGCTAGTACAAGCTTTCATGCAGAGAGCGGCCAACTTTAATCCAAGCCCCGTAATCCGGCCCACCACAGCTCTGTCCACCCCATTTTTTGTTATCAACGCTCCTACTCGGAGCACGATAGTATTGGCCATTTGGGCCTTTAGCATCTGCTCAGTGGCTGACATACCCGTAACTCCATGAGTAGCAATGGTTCCCAGCTACGAGGCCCATACCCCAAGTTCCTGCAACTGCGAGCGGAGTGCACCCAACACAATTTGTTGGTCTGACATGACCTCGTTGATTGCTTCCCAGGTGACTTCACGAACTGTGTCCCTTATGTCACCTAGGTCACCCTCGGTCAATGTGGTAAGTTCTCCATCCCATTTAGACACCTTGGCCTTCTTTCGCGGCTTCATATGTTCTATCAACTGCGGTTGTTTTAAGGGTAAACCTGTGGTGGTTGGCATTGTTCCTTCCATCCCTGTATCCATGGCCGGATCTATGGTAACCTTCGGACCACTTTTGTCCTTTGTCATTGCAACCCCTTCTGCAGTTGTCTTACCTGTAGAAGCCTGCACTGCCTCTTGGGCTGCCCGTACTTCCATAGCATGCTATTCATTCCTCTTTTGCTGCGCTACACACTTAGCTTCAGCCTTCTGTTTTTGGATAGTGGTCTCATTGCGCCCCACCGCATTAGGTCCGCGCCACTCTGGTGGCCACATATCCAATACTGCAAAGATAGCCTTGTTAATGGCAATAAAGGGAACTGTGGACCACATCTCGTCTAGGTCCTTGTGCGCCCGAATGTATACATGGTGCATGTCTTTCTTAAACTTGGTGATGTTCTTCACACTGTCATATATCTCAGTGGACAAATGGGGTTGCTGGTTGATCCACTATCAGATGTTTGCTTCCATTAGTATCCAGAAAATCTTGATGTCCTGGATTCTTGCGGCATCCCTTGTTACTCGGAGCGATGCGTATTTGGCAGCTTCTAGCCAATCCTGGTCCAAGGAAGGAAACTGATTCTCTTCAGGTAATTCACTTGTAACCAACATGATGGATAACAACAACCATGCATAGTGGAAGTTCTTAACCTCCTCTTGGGCCTCCCTACAATTAGTCAGGAATTCGTCACAAAGGAACTACACCCAATTGAATCATTCCTCCTCTGCACATTACTCTACTAGTGTGACAACTATTGTTGGGACCTCGTTGATGTGGCATTTCCACATCACTTTTCCTACCAGCAACTGGGTAGTAGTGCAGACCCCTTTGTCTAGATTACTGTCAATAGCATACCCTCACTGCTTTTTCTCCAATTTGTATTTCTTTCTCAAGGTTTCCATGATCGTCACATCGCCACTCATATGAACTATTTCCATGGGGTCCCTTCTTTCACAGGGAAGCCGCGAGATCTTATGAATAAGTTCGACCGTGATGGGGATGGGTTTGTCTATCCATAAGTATCCATCATGTACCAAAAAGAGAAGTTGTCGTATGACCAATATTTTGATGGGGGGTTGGTGAAAATGTGGAATGGACAGGAGACAGAGTAACCCAGCTTCCTCCACCTTTCGCAGCCACTCCTTCAGCTAAAGTGTTGTAATAGTTCCCTCCACGCTTTGCTCCATTAGTTCACTGGTTTCCAAATGGGGAAACTTATCAATATCTACAAGGTCCCAGTCTTCAAACTTCATAGTCGAGATGTGGCCGGTCACCGTCCCTTTGAGCAGAACCCCTTTAGGGAGAGACGGGGTGATGAGTATGTTGTCAATGGCATCTAGATCTGTAGGGATCTTCGCCTTCCATTTTCTTGGAGGAACATAATTGGGTCGTCTTACAGGCTGGATATCTTCTTCTCCCTTTTCGTCTAGTTCTATTTCTTCAACATAAGTCAGAGGTTCCTCTTCCTCATTGTCACTTTCAATAGTAACAGCTTTTCCCTTTTCGTCCATTGTGAGCTTGGTAAATCACAGATTCCACAGCGACATCCTTACTAGTCCTGGTACCTGGGGTCCTTCTTCATCTATGGCATCCTGGGTGATTTAGGCATTTCGGCTGCCTACAGCATAAGATTATGTGTAACATCCTTGGTGATGGTTATCGACTTGAGTAATGACTCTCGCAATTCCTTAGGCAATTCCTGAAACCAGAGGCTTTCTTTCATCATTTTTTCATTCATCTTGCTCCTCTCAGTTTGAACCCAAGGCGTCCTACTCTCTGAATGATCAAGCTTTGTTTTGTGACACTTCACTTGTTTTTTATATACTATTTTGAATTCGAATTCAGCTTTTTTCCCTATTCGTGGCTCATTAATGTGATTTTGGTAGTTACCCTTATGTCTTAATTGCCCGCCGCCCGCTCCTTGGTGTCTTAAATGGGACATCTTATCATGAATAGTAACTGCAATGGTCACCTTCCATCCACCCCATGTGGCAGCTCAGCCCCTGGTACGCGGGTGCTTTCTATGCTTTTTACTAGCCCTGCACGTCACGGCCAAATCCCGCAACCTTCCTGCGGCTTGTTTTATAGTCATGTGCCCTCTTTCAACTGCGTGGAGCACTGAGACTACGTTTCCTACATATAGTCAAGTGGTCGCACCCTTCGTGCGAGCCTTCCTTTTCCCTACTAGCCCGGGCTGCGAGCACCCTTAGCATACCTACGAATCAAATAGTGCATTGAGGTTTGTGCTCCGTTGTTCAGTAGGGTGCAGTCGCAACCATGATAACAGGGTCACAGCTTGTGCTAGGATCGTAGGAGGGCTAGCTACGTCTGGTCCCTTCTTTCACATGTTTGCGCAGCCCATTTGTGTGCCTTCTATTTTTATTTTTTCAATTTCTTCATCCAACCTGGTGGTTTTCCTCCTTAGCCTTGCCCCCACTTCCTCTAGTTCATAAAGTCTCAGGCTACCACACCGAATGGCTTCCTTCAACTGTCGGATCCCTTCATCCAGGTCTTTTCGTTCAGGTCAAACTATAAGGGTAGTGGTCGAGGAAATTCTCTTTACTTCCCATCCAACCATGGATAGAGTTCACTTGGCACACCCTACTTTATTTACAGTCTTATCGGCCCAGCGAACCCTTGTTACGTACAGATTCAGTTGGGTCGATCGTTGCAAAACATTCAAACCGTGCTCTCCCTTGTATATGGGTGGCCACCCTACTCCATCATGGTTGCCTTAGCTGCGTTCGATGTGCATGTCCTCCAATCCATACTTAGAACTGCCTTCTACCTCCGTGCTCATTCCACCTCAGCTTCCTCTGTGCACACCACCCTGGTGTGATTGCTGTGTGCAGTGCTTCTTCCATCACCCCCTACAGCTTCGGCTTTATGATTGAAGTTCTGCAAAGGCTGACAAAATCCTCCTCCTTTGTTGCACCATTGTCCGCTGATTATTACCGTACCTTGGTTGTCATGCGTCGTAGTGATCTAATCATCATGTCACAGTTGAGTGTTCTGATTTCGTGCAATCGATTCTGCCATCATTTGATCTCCTTGTCTGAATCCGAGGTGCAAGAACTATTGTGCTCCCATGAGATTCTCCCATCCATTGTGGGAGTCACCCGATCCTGGTCTTGTGCTGCTATCTAGTAGATGCAGCCCAGTTCATCATTACTGTCCTTGTCGCGCACCGGTTCAGTGTAGTGCGGTCCTTTAGCTGGGTCCAACGGAATTATTACCCGAAGTGACTTTTTTTCGAATGTCATTTTCCGTCTTTTTAAGTTGATGACCCCTTTCATGTCTATGGCCAAATCTATTCCTAGCAACGCAGGGTATGGATTACTTTCATCAACAATTTCTATTACCTCGAAGTTGGTCTGCGTACTTATGCCTTCAATGTCCACTGTCACCCCTTGCAGTCATCCCATCGGTAGGATCTTTTGCTGGTTGGCCATTCGGAGTTAAATAGGAGACCATTGTAGTGCGGGCCTACCCATGCATTCCCACGTTTTCTTAGGCAACACATTTGCATCCAACCCTAAATCTAGAATGACTTGGTCCATCTTGTACTCATCAATTTGCGTTGTCATTTGCATCTCTTGCCTGATGTGCAGAGCATGTTTGCCCAGTTTCCAGACTACGCGCGGCTCCCCTAACCCTGTGCACTTAGTGATTAGCTCTTACAGCCCTTTAATGGCTCTATTGTCACGTAGCAACTTCATACAGGTCTCTAAATAGGTGGTAAGCATAGAGGGATCCATTCCCGGTCAATTGGATCACTTCTACCTGGAGTAGAGACTTCCGTGAAGCTCTTCTGAGCTTCCTTAGATGTCTTCTTCACCTGTTCCATCTCAAAGTTAGGTTCCCTTGTAAATTCATCACGACCCTTCCCATCTTCTCCAGGTTGATTCCACACATCTCCCCCTGTAGTTGCATTGCTCCTTAGTACCATGTTTACGTTGGGTTCCTCTTTGCACGGTTCCGATTTCATCATTTGGGAATTTTGAGTTGGAGTGGGCTGCAATAACCACTTTTCGTGCATCTGGGCAATTAACGTCGGACAGTCTACCATTTCATGAGGAAACTGCTCACAGTATGGACAAGATATTCTTGTAGGGTTAGTATAGTCACGAGCATAATGCCCTGGCCTACCGCAATTATAATAGATTAGCTGTCCGCGGCCCCATCCAGGCCCCATTCCTCTTCCTCATCTGCATCCTTGAAATCCCCCTTGAGGCCCTACGGTTGGGTCAAAACCCCTCACCTCTATCTACATTCAATAGGCTAGGGTCCTCTCCATCATTAGCTCGTAGCTTCAACAAATTCACTCATCGTGACCCACTGACCTACAAAAGTTGCAATACAGCTGCTACAAATTCTGGGTATACTTCTGCAACAGGTGGTAATTTTCTGTTGCGTACTTTCCTCCTACTTGACAAATCGTGCACCAGAGGGCAGGCACCGCACTTGGCCCGCTTGTACCTCTAGCCTTAATGGCATCAGCCCCCCTTCCGCCGGACAGTTCAAAAATATGGGGCAGTGGTCTTTGTCGTGACCTTGACCTTTGCATTTGATGCATCCTACTTTTGCAGGCGCCTTTGGTCGGAGCGCACTTTCTTGCTTCAACCTTTGCATTTCTAAGCACAGGTTTTATAGTTGCGCGAGGATTTGCTGAACTCCCAACACCAGATCTTGCATTAGAGTGTCATGCAACCTCATCGCTATCTCCAATGCTTCAGCTTGGGCTGATACCTTTTGCTGTGATAGCACCATCCTCAAATGTGGTGTCAACGACGCAAAAAACCATGTGTAGTGCTACGTGTTTGTCAACGTCATGTTAGCCTCACGGATTGTACTTTTCAATCTCTGATCCAGATCCCACAGGGTTTCACTAGGCATCATCGCAATCTCCTTGAACCCGATGATCGACTGCGTTTCTAATTTTGGTCAGTGAAATTCTTTGTTCAGCACGTCCTGAATTGCTGCTATTCCCACATTCGGGTGATCTCTAGAGTACTTTATATACCATGTCAATGCATGGACCTGTAGTGTGCTAACCAGAGAAGCCTTTTTGATGTTCTCATCTATTACACCTTGGGCTTCCCATCTTTACCATGAACCAGAACTGATCTGGTTCCTCATTTCCTATGCTTCTAAGTACTGACAACTTGATCACACCTACCACCCAACCCTCGGTGGTGGTGGTGGTGGGATAGGTGAAGATGGGTTGGATGTGGGTGAAGTAGGTGATGGCGTGGATGGCAGTGGTATTAATGGAATGCCTGCTTTATTAATCAAACTATGGTTCTCGAAGAGAACCCTGCGAGCTCTTCCTCACTTTCTCGTGAGAGTGAAATCAGAGGACTGTTTTCTAATCCTTTGGTCCTTGGTAGCCTCTTCCACTCCTCATTACCCCAGACATCAATGGATGTCCATAACTCGTTTTCACATAACAACATTTTAATCCAAGTATTCAACGATTTTATGTACTTACCCCGTGGTCCTTGGAGAAAGCACCTTCTACCTTGCTATAACTCATAGTTGTGTCTATCGCGAACTTGGTTATAAACCCTCCTATTATTCGATCCAACCAGTGATCTACTACCCGTGCGATTTTATCTTGAAATGCTTCCAACCTATGCACAAACTCTGGAGTCCACACGATGGGTTGATCCAATCTGCACCTTCCTTGACTGCCAGCTAGCCTCACGCTCCACTCATATAGTTCTATCAAGAAAGATGCGAAGAAGGTCTCATGGATTTCTGTGTATATGTAGTGATCCATCCACCTTTCCTCATATATCCGTGGATTTCTATTTTCCTGTACCATGAACTTGTGAAGCTTTTGATGCAATCAATCTTCAAGCTCTTTCTTTGTAGGGTTCTAGTGTTCTGACATCAGAAATCCCTTAGGAAGATCCTGGTCCTAGCAACAGAACCATTTTTTGGCTTGTTGGGCCCTGACCTAGGATCAGAAGAGTTATTAGCCAAGCAAATCCCATAGCTACCGGCCCTTTCGGCAACAACCCATAGAGCTCGGACCGAGGTCTCACCCGAGGTAGTAAGGGAGGGTGTTGGAACCAGGTTTCTACACCCTTGGGATGTCTTGATGTGGTTTGGAGGGGTCGTGAACCATTCTTCAGCCTCACGCTACTCTGTACTGCTATCAAGATTTTGCGTATATCCGCACAGGTGCACTTTCTTACTAATGAAATTGTTACAGATGTAATATTTTTGTTACAGTCTCTAAGCAAACATCTAATTATAAAACTAGATGTGCCCAATCATAGTTCTTTTTAAAGACATAAACTCATATAACAAACTCATATAATAGATGCATCAACCAGAATACAATAGATCCACGATATTTCAGAAACAATTTATCCTTATTAATGTCTTCCGTCAATACAACTAGATCCACCTTGCGCACTCAGCTGCAGGGATCTGCGCACACAGCTACGGACTCTACCAAGCCTCTGCACACATAGCTGCAGAGCCTCTATCTATCTACCAACACCCTTGACTCGGACTTACTGACACAAAGAATATTTCCTTCACAAACCCATAACATTCAGATCCAAGCAAAAGCTTCCAAAACTGACTTCTAGCCATAGAGCCTTGCTCTATTTATACATTTCCATGGTCCGCAGACCATGGGCAGGTGAACTCACTTCCTATTATTTTACATTATTCTCAACCAGACAACCCTTTGACTTGACTCATTACAATTCGTGCTCCGCGCACTTTGCAGAGTCTTTATAATACTTTTTCCCAAAATTGTCGACTTTGAGTCCCAAAAACCATTACGCGGGGCCTCTACTACCCAACACTGAGCCAGCTCTTCTGATATGTCTGGTTGTTCAGATTCCTCTTGCTCTTGAATTTCTTCTTCTGGTATTTGCTCATTGTGTTCCTGTGTCTCCCTTTGGGATTGAGATTCTCCTGGCACCTGTACAAAGGAATATTCATCAAGTCTTCTTTCTAAATCAATCAAGACATTATTGACAATAGTTTCTATATTATCCCTGTCAACTAGAGTGTTCTCCACCCATTCCAACTGATTTGCATATTGTTCTATTTTAGGAATTAGGTGGTGGATGTAGGGAGACAATTTGTTTTTCTATCTTCTGTTACAGATGACATCAAAGGGATCATATCTCTATATGAAACTTTGTTTGAGTTTGAGCCCTTGAAGAATTTCCTCTGCAACTCTCCCAGTTTCTCTATTGTTACACACAAAGGGGCCTAGCTAGTCTTTTATCCAGAGTTGTTCCTTTTTCTTGGCCTTCAAAAAATGTACCTCATCAGAGTTGATTATTTTCCTGTAGTACTACAGAGCAAATAATCTCATTGGGAGGTATCTTGCCAATTTGTAAGGTGCCAATTCATAGCCATAGATTCCAATTTCAGTGTGATTTTGGTACAAGTACCAACCTCCCACTTTGTACTGTTTGGATATCTGTAGGACCCTCCTGATATCTACACTGATTCTTGGAGGAGGAATTCCTATCAGCATGGTTGCTACTGGATGCACAAATAGATCTATAAAATCTGTATAAATGTATGGAGATTCATATTTGTGGATTAAAGTTGTCTAGAATACTACTGACCTAGGATTGCCTCTAGTGTCAAGCTTCTAAACAGTGAAGGGAAATTTGTTAGACTGATAATAAAGGAAGAGATGATATAACACTGATGAGTATTTGAATACTCTCTCATTTTCCAATCTCATGAACTGATCATGCATTTTGTCTGAGATGAATTTTACATTGTCAAACATGATGGTAGGGGGTTGCCCAGGAGTGAAAATGGAAATATAGGAAAGAATAATCTCATCTACATATTCACTAGTAGTATAGCCTAGAATATTGGATATCATTGATATGATGTCTTTGCCAAGCTGAGAAAAAAAGGATGACATGTAAGGAGGGGGGATCCTTTGGTATGTGTTTTTCTTCTACAATGAAAGTCTAGAGTAACTGAGCAAGTTTGGTGGAGTTGAGTGTAGGGAATCTGTTAAGCAAGTCCCCAATAGAAATGGGAGTAAGATTTTGACCAGGTTGCAACTGCAACATTTTATTTATGGACTAAGCGGTGATGGTGAAAAGCACTGTCTGGTTGGGGGACATCACCACTCTTAAGGTGGGATTGTAGCTCGTATGACAATAGTGAACAATTTTGGGGAAGATATGGATGCTGGGGAATTGGTACTTGGGTAGGTTTGATTCCTAGAAACCTATTTTGTTTTCATGGTTCAAGTACTAGTCCCTGTACCTGCAGCACAATTTCAATGGGGATTCTTCAATAGAGATGTCTTTAATTTGAAAATATTTGTCTGCTAACAGGAGATGATCTAAATCCCTGTGGGGAGTAGAAATGGGTAGGACATTCAATGCAATTGGTGCAACCATCCTTGGTTCTTGTGGATTCAAGGACGGGGCCAAAGGGTTTTCTATAAAATTGGGGGGCCAATTGGTTTAATTTGGAATGGTTTGGACTTGCAGGGCACTTGTTTTACCAAATTACTTAATAGCTAAAGCAATTGAGTAAAGTTTTGGGAATTAAACAAGGTTTCTCAGTGAATTTGGGTAAATACTTGGTTTCAGCTCTGAACAGATTGATGGGTGACTGTACATGGTTTGCAGGAAGTGTATGCAACTGAAGGATGGTCTGGAAGTTCAACAACTTTAGTAGATTGGCAGTTGGACGTGGGTTGACCGTTTCACGTACTCTGGTGCTTGCATGGAGGTCTGAGTGGTCTTTTGCACAATAAAACTAAAAACAATGAGTTTTTTTGGATTTAGTTGCAAAGTCAATTGTTTTGGTGGGTACATGGTGACAGGTACATTCAGAGTTAAGTGGGGGATAAGACATTTTGTCGTCTAGCGGAAGGTGGTAAATGGTTTATTTCGCACAGCTTTTGGGCTTGAGCGGTTTCAAGGAAGGTCACTTGATGCCATTCATCGGGCACCACGTAGCGGCAAGGGGGAACAGTGAAACCACCCATATCAGGTGAGTAAAGGTCAGACTTCAGAGGCCGCCCGATATGAGCATCAACCGTTGGATCAAATGAGGCTTGATCGCATGGTGATCGGGGTGGCGATTTGATATGACGTTTAATAGAGGGGCTCAACGAGGTTTTACGCATGGAGGGATTTAATTAATCAAGGTTTATGGTGGGTTAAGGGCATCGAGGGTGATTTCATTGGCAGGGTTGATTAATTAACCACATATTGATGAATTAATCTCTTTTATTAGACAGAGGGGTTTTGCTTATTAATTAGTTGTTGATCGACTAATTAACCCTTTTAATCATTCATGATACTAATACAGTTTATATTTCAAACTTCGGGGCGGGATATTAATATAGGGGTTTTATTAAATACATAGGGGAAAGGGTTATTTTTCGGGAGTTAATATATAAAGTTAAAGTTAATATGAATTAAAAGCGAAAAATAACTTAGCGCCAAGTCAAATGTGTATTTATAATTTATTTACCTTTTATAAACACATTATAACCTAGGCTTAGTGTTATTTTTCTGGGTTTTTTGTGAAAAGGGGTTTCTATGGGGGTAATGGCTTTTCCTTGGGAAAAATAATGTCGAATCCTTAGCGAAAGGGGTTTTGTCATGTAAAATGATTTTTCCTTAGGAAAAGGGATTTGTTGGGGAATATGAGTGAATTTGAGGGGGTGAATGTTTATGAAGGGACTTTTAGTACTTAAGACCTATAAGTCATTGGGCCGAGGGTCCAGTCCCTCCATAAGTCAGAGAAATTCTTTGAGCCTCTTTAACTTAAGATTCTAGGTACTTTAAGACTTTCTATGGAAATTAGTTAAACTGAAAAATGTAATGAATGAGGGAGGTTAATTATTTGACTTTGTGTACTTTGGTAAATGCTCAATATACTTAGAAATTTGATGATGAAGATGAATAATATGATCTTTATCTAATCAATCATCACAATTCTGCAACCATTCAACTACTTACCCATATACTCATCCTACCATTTTTTCTTCTCTTTATTAGGGTGCACTTAAGCTGGCAAACCCTTTATCAATACTTTTTCTTTTCTTTTACAAAAGTAATCTATCTAAAACTAACCTTATTACTTCTAGGGGCTCAAATTAAATAGTTAAGCTCCTTTTTATTTACTCTACCTATCTACTTATATGGCAAGGTTAAATAGTCTGGTCATATTTTATTCTCTATCTCTAAGCATAAAATTCAAAACATGAAATAGCCAAGTTTAAACATTTGACCATCCATAGATTGTGGCAAAAGTAACAAGCTGGACACAATCTTTTATTCTACATCAAAAGTAAATAGTACTGGCATTTTGTCTTGCATAGTTTCATGGTCTTTTTCTTTCTTGGGGTTCATTTTTTCATCTTTTCTAACATTTTTTACTCTTTTTGTCCTTTTATTTTTCTTTAAGGACATACCCTCTTTACATTTTTTAAAAAATTTTGAGTTTTTGAATATGGAAAACATTTGCAGAGAGCAAAGATATGTACATAATGCAGGTTTAACCTCGGCTACTAAAAAATTGACTCCTATTCATATAGGAACCTAACACTATCTAAGCTGTAGAAGTAAAGAGAATCAAACCATATTAATGTGTAAGAAAAAACTAAACTAAATCTGTTTTCACTTTTTTTTTTAAGGCAAAATCAAGTATGTAAATTAATTATTCTTGTGGATGTGACAGGTGGATGGAAGGTGATTGAGGATGGCTAGAAGGTTTATGGAGTGGTTGGATGCTATGGAAGGGCCCTAGGAGGATTTTTATGACTTCCTAGAGGTTCCCCACCATTTCGGCCTCAAAATAGGCCGTTTCAGGAAAACCTACATGATGTACTAGAAACTTACAAGATGATCTTGTAGGAATTACAGGAAACCTACAAGATATGACCGAGACTAATTGTGAGGTGTTGGAGGTGTTGGGAAGCTTGGAAAAGGTGTGTGATGAATGGAATGGGGTGTTAGAAGGTCTAGGAGCACTCAAGAGTTAATATCCAACATAAGAGATGGCTAGATTCACTCAATGTATCTAGGGGAATTTCAATGAAAAATGATAAAAAAAACTAGTGAGGGTGATGGTGGAACAAGAGATGGCTACGGTGGATGAAGTGGAAGTTGGTTGTTGGTCATGAAGTTTGGCTCTCCTCCTGAAGTACCTACTCTGCTTAAAACATGTGTGTCTTCCAAGAACTATGCAACAAGATACATTTTCATAAACTAGAAAAACATGAATCAATTTCCTATGTTATGCATAAAGAAAGTTGTTGAAGGGAGTGAAAGCATGAGTGAGACCTTATTGCAGAAATGGAGTTGGAAAAATATGACAATGAAATCTACCTTCCAACATGAACCAAATACTGAATCACAAACAAGAAACTCCAAAGCTCATGCAAGAACTATAAATCTATGATTATGGGGCTTTTGAAGGGTCCCTTCCTCAAGTCATGGTCCCAGAGGGAGGAAGTGAGGCCAAGACACCTACTGACAACCTTATGGTGATCCCTTTTTCTCCTTGCTAACCTGTTACTTGAAATAAGGTACAAATGGAAGGAAACTATCACACAACCAATCTAGTCTATAGTGATGTAATGTAAATGCATCTAATAAGAAAATGAACAATTGAACTATGAATCTATACTAACAGACATGTACAATAAAGAGGAGCCTTGGCTGCTAGGGTTAATTCAATGCTCGCTCAAAACAAAACTCATTCTTATTACCAAAACAATGGATTACATAAAAAATTGTCACAAGTCTTGTAGCTCGAAAATAGATTATAGTTTTACAATAAAAAATATGAATCCTACTAAGGTTCCAGGCTTCTCTACTTATACATCTGAAGTCTCCAACGACTTCCTTAAAATTAAGGAGGCTCGGCTCCCAAACTCGAGATAAATTGGTGCTCTGTCTTTCACTTGCTTGGCTGCTTTCTAGTCCTCATGATTTGGTTGTTTGCACTCCAAGCTGATGGAGGAATATTTGAATGGAGGGGTAGTAAATGAGGAGGATTTACCTCCTATAATCCCTCTCCCTTGTCCCATTCAAGTTTTGACCTTTGAATTTGCCAAAATTCCTTTCTTTTTTCCTTTAATCCTGCATTAAATGCACATTAGACCACAAAGCAAAATATCCAACTCTAACTCATCTCATAAACAATGTATAATCAAAAGCATGCAATAAGTTATGAGAATAGTTGGTTTGACTAAGCTAGGAGGTGAATTAAGGCCCATATAATTACCCAATGATGAGGCTTATCAATGGGAACAGAAGTAATTTTCTATGATGATTAACTTATGATGTACATATATAATATTGTAAAATAGTTATCAAAAAAGTTTTGTCTAACATGTTTTTTGTCTCCAGATCTAGATGTGGGAGCGTGTTTATTTGGCTTTGAGCTTCTCAAATGTCGAATTGTTACTTTGTTTGTGGATAGAATATATAGAGTTTTATTGATATGATTGGAGTACATTATTGGTATGTTATGAATGGAATTAATTGATTTGTGCTATTTGTAGGTTTTGAAGGTGTTGGTTTAAGTTTCCGTATGGTTATGTTGCAGGTAGCTTGGTCATTACATTAGCTATGTGGTGGTGGCTTCAGTGTTGTTAGGGGAAGCTATTACTCTCCATTTATTTTTTGTGAGTCCATCAGATGCAAGGAGAGATGTTTGGAGATGATTTTGATTTTCCTAAGTGATGGATTTAGGAGGAAAAGCCCTGACATTTTTTCAAGTTTTTCCGAAGGCTGTGAATCAAGTGCAAAGCATAGAAGTAGTGTTGAAGCTGCTCAAATTGGAACTACTATAGAAGCTATTTGTATAAGTAATGTGAAAATTCAAAGTGGTGGTGGGGCAGCATTGAATGGTATGAAACATGCCTGAACTAAAGATTCTCAAGAAGACATACATAGCGCCAAGAGCTTGGATAGTGGAAGGCCAAGTTTGGCATTGTTCAATAGTTCTTATCCTTCCACTACCTTGGAGTCTAGCAATAGAATAACTTCAGTGGATCAGCAACTAGAAAGGAACTACTCACAATGCAATAAGCATCCAACAATTGGTTCTAATATTGGAACAAAAAGTTAAGGCTTTGATTCAAATACATCAGGGGGGACTTCTGATAATCGTCAAATCTTGGAATTTCCATTAGCAAGGGTTTTCCAGGAAAAATTTAATGATCCAATAAGTAATTCAATTATAGAAACCAAAGAAAAGACAAGGTGATCAAGAGTTGACAAGTATTTTGCAGGATAAAGGGCTTTATCCTAATTTTGTTGTGATTCTTAAGGAGAGGGGCCTCAACCCAACAATTCTAGCATTGCTTCTGAGAACTAGTCTCGATGTAGATAGAGATCATAGAGATAACACAAAAGATGTAGATGTTGATTAATATACAATGGAAAATGATGTTTTGAAGCAACTTTCATGGTTAGAAGAGCAAAGTGACAGAGATTAGAAAAATGGACTCAAACTATCCTTTTTGCAGTGTAGTTGGAAGTTACTTCACAGCGTGCATGGGTCATCTTCCACTTTATTTTTACTTTGGAAACAATTACTATTGCTACATTCCACCCAAATATTTTAAAAGTAATAAATGTGACTCATGAATAGACAAGGATTCGTATTTGTTAATGAAAATCTCCTTTCTTGAGTTGTATTTTTGTTATTTAAGGTTTTGTTATTTCATGGACTTTATATAAATTTCATTTATCTGAATTTAAATAGGAATACAACAACTTACAGATATAATCATAAAAATAGAGATGTTGTAGAAAAACACTTCATTTCATTAATAGAAAAATATTGAAATATGCTTACAAATAGAATGGAGATAAGATAGCTCAGGCGATGGTAGCTTATCTCTAAGAAGAGATGTGGTGGCTACATGCCTATGAACTGTGTTACAATGAGGCTCAATGACCTATTTATTATTGTAAAACATGAGAAAACCCTAAGCAACTAAAACCCTAACCCCAAGAGATGTAACACCAAGAGTTTGTGGGTCCATTTGGGTTAGTTGGGAAACCAACTTCCCAGGGTAATAACTTGTTCATATTATCTTCGTTTGGTGTGTACGATACCTTGTTGGAAATTTCTTGCCAAGTATTATAGGTTTCATTGTAAGCCCCTTCCAATGGCCATGGGTCTACCATGAACCCCAAAAAAAAGCCGTTTAGGGGGTCAAACCTGCTCTAAAAGTTCAGGACCCAAAAAATTGCTAAAAATAGTAAATGATGAAATGAACAAGGAAATAGATGAAACTAATTGGAGGGTATAGGCAGGTGGCCACCAATATCCACCTAGATCATTCCTCCCACCTTAGGAAGCAATGATCCCCATTTTGTGAAGAGCCTCCATGAGGTGAGGAAAGTTTTGTTGAACTTGGTCCCTGGTGAACCACTTTCCTTGGTGAAGGAGTTGGCCTACTTTGACAACTTGATATAGTTCTATCCTCTGTTGGCGAGTTTTCTTGATCTATGTGTCAATGATATAATCAGTTGTGTCATGTTCCATGCAGTCTAGGTTGAGATATGTTGGTGTGATCTATTATACAATGTCAGATGTGTCCAACAATGGTGGAAAGTATGGCCGAAATAGGTGATCTACATTGAACATATGGTGCAGGCCAAGGAACGGTGGGATGATGAGCTCAAAGGAATTGTCACCGATGGCCTTGGTGATGGTGCATGGCTCATATCAAAGTGGGAGAAGCTTATTCTGGGTTCCAGCAAGGCGCTCCTTATGCAAATGTAGCCAAACTTTTTCTCCCACCCAAATTTATGCCACACTTAATGTTGATCATGGCGTTGCTTGTTATTAGCATTGACTATGTCTAATATATCATGGACCTATTGGTTAATGTGTTTAATGCGCTCAATAAAGTTGTTATCCCTTTCAACTTAAGATTGAACGTGAGCTGAATCTACCTGAGTGGCTGCAAATGGTATGGCCACATCAATGGGGCATAATGGCTGAAATCCCAACCCTACCTGAAGGGGTTTTCGCCTGTTGAGATATGGAGAGCTCTTTTGTAGTTGTGTTGGACATAGGGGAGACTTCCATCCCACATGTGTGGATGCTTTGAGTTGTACATGCACATAATTTCTATGATCATCCTGTTGACAACCTCTATTTGGCCTTCAGTTTGGGAATGGAAAGTTGTGGACTTAGTAATTTTTGTATCCAGCATCGACCAGAGGCTTGACCAAAATTCACTCAAGAATTTGTTGTCCCGATATGAGAAAATGGACTATGGGAGGCCAAAGTGTACCCACACTTGCTCAAATAAAAGCTTAGCAGTGGTCTCTACTGTGATACTCTTCTTGTAGGCCACCATGATGGCCATATTAGAGAATATGTCGACGACCATGAAGACAGCTTCCCAAGGCTGGCTAGGAGTAGGTAGAGGAGTATACAGACCTTGCTTCTTGATGGTTGGTTTGGAAATGACGGAGGGGGTGTATGATCTAACGTACTTCCTAACATACTGATGAAGTTTCGGCCAATACAAATACTTCTGCAATGTTTCCATTGTTTTCTCTACTTTAAAATGTCCAACAACCCAACTATAGTGCACCTCCCAAATCATCATGGCACGCTGACTTGAAGGAACACAGATATGTCCCAGGTAGCATAACAATGCATCGTGAATGTGAAAATTTGGACTTTTCTTCCCTTCCAGGAGTGTCTGGTATATGCTGTCGAATTCTAGATCGCTCTTGTAAAGATGCAGCCACCCCGATGTCTCATTCCCACAAGAGTTACGCATAGTGATCAGCGCCATAACCGGTGGTCGATTAAGCCAATCAGTGAAATTATTAGGGTTTCCCTTCTTATACTTAATGTTCAAATGGAAATATTGCATATAGGTGAACCATTTCTGATGGCAACCATTCTGCAACTTCCTTTGTCTCTGTATGAGCTATAGAGGTCGATGGTCTATGTGGATGACCGTTTCCTTCCCCAGAATGTAATGTTTCCATTGACGACAAGCCTAGACATTGGAATAAATTTCATTGTCATAAGTGGGGTACTTTCAAACTGTGTCTAAAAGTGTCTCACTATGGTAAGCCAATGGATGCCCATGCTGAGTAAGAACTGCACCAATAGCATAGTCGGAGGCATCTGTCCCAATCTCAAATGTTTTTTGTAGGTTTGGTAATGTGAGAACTAGTGTAGAAAAGAGGTGATTCTTCAACTCGGAGAATGATTTTTGTTGGGTTTTTGACCAAAAAAAAATTGTCTTCACTCTGCCCTTGGTGACTTGACTTAAAGGCCAAGTGATATGAGAGAACCCCAACACAAACCTACAATAGAAATTGGCAATGCCCGAAAGGCCATGGAGCTTTATTAGAGTGGTTGGGGCTGGCCAATCCCGAATGACTTATATCTTAGATGGGTCCACATGTACACCCTGCTTATCAATGATGTATCCCAGAACTTGAACCTCAGTCAAGCTAAAGGGGCATTTCTCCAAGTTAGCACACAACTTGTTTTGTCTTAGGGTTTGAAGGACCTATCGAATATCACGAAGGTTCTCTTCCCAATTCTGGCTAAAGATCAAGATTTCATGTAAATACACCACCACAAATGCATTGGTGAAGGGTCACAAGATGTCATCCATCAGTCTCATGAAGGTTGCAGGGGTGTTGATCAATCTGAACGACATGACCAACCATTCGAAAAGGCCCTCCTTGTATTTGAAGGTAGCCTTCCACACATCCAACGGTTCAATTTGCACCTGGTGATAACCTGACTTCAAGTCAATCATGATGAAATATTTGGCACCTTTGATTTGGTCTCTAAGGTCATCAATCCGCGAGATTAGGTACATATTCTAGACAGTGATCTTGTTCAATGCTTGATAGTCAATATAGAGCATCCAGGTCCCATTCTTCTTTTGTACCAATACAATCGGGCTCCCACAAGGTGACGAGCTTGGCATGATGTGCCCTTTCTACAATAGTTCCTGAATCTACCTCCTGATATCATCATTCTCCAAAACATAGCATCGATAGATTGGTCCATTGGGCAGCGACACACCCAGGGTTAGATCGATGGAGTGCTTGACTTGACAGTGAAGAGGTGCCCTTGTGGGTGAGGAAACAATATCCCTGTGCTCCTACATGACCTTTTCCATCTGTTGTTGCTATGCAAAGGAGCCCTGCTTGGAAGCTGTGGTCACAACCTTCTTCATGCCCTAGGGGTGAATAATAAGCAACAAAAAATCCCGGTCTAGAATATGATCTTACAACATTTCTTTGTAGTGATCAAAGAGATGGCAGTAGGCGAGGCTACCTTCGGTATCCTATACTACTTATTAGCCAAAGTAATAATCACAGAGCGAGGTCTAGACTCATATATAACATGTCTCTTCCACAAGTATGTTTGTCCTAACAATACATCACAAACTTCAAGAGGAGAAATGTCACACACTACCTCATCCGTGAAGGGCTTGATGTTGTAGGGGAGGCAACACTGGTGGGTAATTCGAAGATCTCATCCTTGGCGAAGCCACATGATGGTGTATGGTTGTGGATGTTGTTATCGGGAAAACTAGTGTCCATTCAGAGCTGCTAGTCCCACTAAGATGGGTAGCTATCTTAGAAACAAACAAACTAAAGTCACTTGTGCTTTCCTTTATGAGAGATAGATGAGAAAGAAGTAGAGAGTACCGACCTCAGTATTTCGCTTGGCTCCTTGCTTGTTTCCTTTTCCCTTTATAGAACTTCGCCACTCCTTCCTTACTTCTCCCGCTTCAAAGAGCACCTGTAGAGTCAAAGCAGCATAATACCATCAAAGCATAGAGATCTATAACCATAAACAATATAGGATCAGATGTATATTAACCATACAAATGCATATATCAATACAAGATTCAGATATATACAAGAATATGGAGGAAAATTCAAATAGATTTATTGATAGAAATAGTTGAAGAGAGGATTACAACCCATTGGTCTAACCCAGTGCCATCCTCCCAGCATGAAAGCCCTCTTCACCTCATGAAATGCTTAGATCACCCAACAACACAGTGTTGCACAGAGAAACCAACAACACTTCCTTACAAAATACAAAATTCTAGCCTCTAGATCTCTAGGATGAGGGATCCATATATAGATATTTGCAGGTGGGTGAGTCAGCTTTTGGGATTTTGATTAGTGTCATATCTCCGATAGTTCTTTGTTCCACTTGGATATCTCATGATCTTACTCATCCCTGGGCAAATTCAGAAAGGCAAGTGTCACAGGAGAAGTTTCTGGAAGATTCCATGATCATCCACCTTGCAAAGTGTCTCTTCCATTTGTCTACTCTCACCCATCGCACCCTATAGAAGGGCGTTTCAGTATGCATCGCACCCTGACCATGGAGCAAGTGAGATGGTCCAATTTTGACCAGTTTTGAGTAGTTTTTCATGGAGAAATTCTAGGAGATGATGTAATCAGCTGACCTTGTTCCTTTAGGGTATGAAACAACACTTTTAGGGGCTTAGAAGCCCTTGGTTTATGGACATATAATATTGGGTTTGAGTGCCCAAATATGTATATAACAGTTGCCCCCTAAAGCATGAGGTTGTAAATCTTCTGATGTCGGGTGAAATGCTTTATCATGAGGATCCGAGGATTTTCAAACTGGAAGGTGACCTGTAATAAGATACAATACAATACATTATCTTCACAATATTTTCATGATATAGCTGAGGCGGGAATTCCCATGCTCAACTTTATAGATTCATTTTCATGTACATAGGACAAAGAGTCGTTTATGTGGCAGACTGATGATTCTGGTAGAGCCATCATCCTTTGGCTTGGATGATTATCTATGCAACAATAATGTACATTTTCTGTCTTTATTTTCCTTAATATATCGCAGCCTGGATGGATGAAACTAGATCCAGGGTCTTCAAACTCATTCAATCTTCGCCCGAAGTACAAGTCGATCCATGTGAAAATATGTTCTGATGTCAAACATGGAATGACATCGCTTGATTACAGCCAATGATGTAAGTTGTTAACAAGCGCAAGAGGAATCACCGATAATGATAATGACCCTCAAGGTACTGTAATACAATTCACGTGGTGCGAATACATGATTCGATGTCGAACACCATGTAAAATCTTTCGGTCGAAGGCCATTGATGTAAACCTATCGCCGGAAGTGAGAAACTTGCCATTGAGGCATGCAATCTTCAAAGTACTACAAGGGTTGTTCCTAAGTCAACTTCTTGGATAATGAGCTGACATCGACAAGAAGTGACCCATCATAGGAGGGCCTTAATGAATCCCACATCTACAACACGAAACAGAGCAAATGATTTTGTGGAGGTGAAAATGATATGATGATACAAGGTTTAGGGTGGTAGTCATGAAAGAATGAAGTGTGAATGTATTGCAGTGGATGAGACACAAGCTGGGTTGGTGAATTCTCTAAGTGACTTATCTTGAACATATCGGTGACGCTGAAATGGATTGGTAGTGTTAACCCCAAAAATGGATGGTATGGAGGATCAATGGCGATATGACCGATGAACGGAATAACCCAACCCAATTCAATCATGGTGACGGAGTGAAAGTGTCATGTTCAAGAGCGACTTGCTACCAATAAAGTTTCTTCAAGTTTTCTTCCCAATTTTTCCCTAGTCATTGCTAACCAATACCTCTTTATTTTTATCAAGATTGAGGAGGATAACATATGCTTGTTCTATAATTTTCCCTTCGGGAAAACCCATCACTATGTTTTAACGAGCCTAGTGACAGTGAAACTTGCTCTTGCCTGCATGGACAAGTTTGTCGCTATTGTTTTAACGAGTTTAACGACAAGGATAACTCCGTCCTTTTCAATTTTAGAGAGTCTGAAAAGAGACAGAAAGGAAACTCCAGTAATCCTTTTTCGTAATATAATCCCTTAAGTCCAAAAAAGTATAAAATAATACGAAAGGGAAGACTTTTCGATAGTTTTAACGAGCCGAACAAGACAAGCACTCAATTTTTTTGTGCAATGATCCCTCAGGTCCAAAAAGATTAAAATCTAGAGGAGGGATGGCACTTCAAATCACTTTAACGAGCTGGAGATGCCAATTTCTCAACAATCTTTTCATATTTTACGAGTCATATGAAAAGATCTTAAAGAAGACTCGTTTTTTTAGGAACGAGTGATGATTTTGGATAGCAGTTGTTTCTAGGTAAAGTTTGGAACTTTTCAATCATGGCAATGTAAAGAAGATGGCTAATAGAATCACTCAGCGTAGTTGTTCCTCAAAAGGGGTAAACAATTAAATGGAGGCGTACGATCGGCTAAAAAAGAGTGGAGGTGATGGTAAGAACACGACCAAGGCTCAAAAGATGATAATAATGCAATTGCAATGGTTATTTACTAGAGGTGGGTTCATTTTTTAATGAGCTTAAACTTTGGTGGAACATATGCTCATTGCTAGATTTATTTTTTAACGAGTTTGAACTTCATGTAAAACTGCTCATGCCAGTCGTATAATAAGGATGTCTCATCGATATGTTCAATTTTTAGGGAGCTTGCCCCATTCGAAACTTTGCTCCAAAGCCTTTTGTTATGCAAGCTAGGAACGACCAACTACTATCCTAGGGGTTAAAGAACTACTAAGGTTAGGTAGGAAAATTATCCCTTTAAATTGCCAGTGCCATTTGGCCCTTGCAAAGGTGAATGGTTGATTAGACCAATCACCTAACTTAAGTAGTTGAAGTTAGTAAAAAACTATAGGGTTAGAGTTACGCTGGTCGCTTTTCACTTGTGTGCAAAAAGGTTTGGATGCCCCTAGGTATAAAGAAAAGTAGATTTTCCAGGTTACCATATGAAAGTTCTCGCATTTGCAAGATTTCTCCTTCCGCATTTGTAGACAAAACACTTCCTTGGCTCTGTCCATCGAAATAGACAAAGGTGTATGGTGGGATGCATCTATTCACATAACGTTTGACAAGGGAATCGTATTCCAGTCTAATCCCATTTTCCTAAACGGATGGGTGTGTCAGACTAGTCATATATCCTCCGCGGAAACCTACCCCATACCTAAAGTTTTCCTACTGAAGCAGACCAAGGTGCATGCCCCCTGGGTTTCAGTCACAATCATCGAATCACTCATGCTAATTAGGTGGACGAACTGGAGATTGATGAGACATCCCTTGTTCAAAAAGACCAATTAGGGATGGCATTTGACTAGTAGCTATGTGTGAACCGGGGAATGAAAGCTAGTCTACGAGCTGGAACACTCTGCCTTCATGTGGAAAACACATCACTTGAAAGAGCGAGGAAACAATAGCTCCCATGCTATAAATGTAGTCACGCCCAAGAAGTAGATTGTAATATAAAGGTCCTTGGACTACCATCAAATTTAGATGAATGGTTTTCCTTCTCAAAGTTATAGGCAAATTTGGAAGGACCCCTAACAGTCGACTAGTTCCTTTGTTGAAGTCTGTCAAGCGATGGCAAACCAAGCGCTTTCCAAGCAGTTGAGGAAAGGATATTCACAGAAGCCCCTTCATCTATGATAGTACCAACCATGATCATTCTATAAGCTTGTACTATGATTTGGAATGGTACATTAGATGGTGAGCGGGGTCTGCCTAGTAGATTCCAGTTGAAGGAAACAACTAGGTCTCTTGGAGGAGGGACCGAATAAATAGCCAGGTAAATCTCTGATGAACTTCCTTCCTGCGGTATAGGAATGGGTAGATTGCCCCCATCTTCATCGGATTTTTTGTTTACGAAAAGAATTTGAATAGTGTCGTTCTCATTCTCCTTAGTGACGGTATCATCTGAAGGTGGACCCTCCGAAGACAAGATTGGGTTGACTACCATCTCGACCTATTGAATTTCGTCCAGTGTGGACTTAGAGGGTTTATCTTCAATGATAGGTGCTTCAACTAGCCACAAAGGTGTATCAGTCGGATTTTCAACTAGTGATGGACTCGGAAAAAGTTTCTTGTATCCAGGAGGAAGTCGTTGCGATGACGCAGGAAGGTTATCCAAGACTCTTTTAGCTTCGTCTAAGAAGGGACAATGGTGGAGGGCATGATCGCCTTCACACAGTCTACAAGGAAATTTAGATCTCCCTTTCTTTCCATTGACTTCGTTTTCACTAGTCAATGGTGTACTCTCAACATGATTGTCAGAGGTTGACAACACTGGATTCTGCAAGCGGGGAGACCAGTCCCTTAAGTGTTGGAAATAATACTGGGAAGGGGGGTGAATCAGTATTATTAAGTTCTTTTAATAAATCTTCTTTATTTACACTTTGAATTATTTTTGCATGTCAGTACCATAAAATAATGAGCATGAACAGATAGTCACACCAAAGAACACCAGATGTAAAGTGGAAACCCAATGTGGGTGAAAACCACCTGCTGCAATATGTCTCTATCTTCTTTCAAATTAGAAACTTCTTT
>APFE030090078.1:82659-103083 GCA_000404065.3 Pinus taeda
TTTTGGGTCCTGTAGTACTACCTTTCCCTTCCATGTAGAAGATCTTGGAGTCCCCCTTTCATATGTTATAGGTGTCTTTGAAGGAGATTCTTTCACCTTGGAAGATGGTGAATCTTCAATGGTAATGGGAAATTTTGAAGAGGGCTCAGGTTTTCCTGTTTTAATGCTTGTGCTCTTCCTTGCCTTGAAATACATGGAGGTCTTTCTTTTCCTCTTTTTCTTTGGCTTGACTGGTGCACTGAGGGTAGGGAGGGCAGTTGCTGCTTCTCTTTCCAGAGTCTCAGGTGACTCTTCTCCTTGTTCTACTTTCTCTGCCTCCTTTTCTCCCTCTTCTATCTCTTTTTCTGTCTCTTCAACTTTTCCCTCGTCTGTTTCTTTTCCTTCCTCCTTCCTTTCTTATTCTGTTGTGTCACCACTGGCTTCATCTTCTCCCCCTTGTTGTTCTTCCTCCTCACTTCCAGTAGGACTAACATCATAGGTTAATGCCTTTATGTCATCCTCAACTATCATATTTCGGAAAACTTCCCATGTTATAGGGAGTGTAAAGGTATGGAGGGCTTCCTCTACTAGGATTTTGATTAAGCCATGGTGAGCTAACTACCCTGAATTTCTTACTTGTACCTTGGTGCTGGAGTCAATGAGGGACTAAAGGAGAAAGTAAGGGATACTGAGCTTTTGAGGTGTTGGAGTATCCATGCCATACCTCAAGTCATGGAGGATTCTGAAATGATATCCATATACAATGGTGTGCCTCCCCTCACAAGAGATGTATTTGATTATTTGGTAGCTAACCTCATCCTAAGGATATGGTATACTATCCCTTCTAATTCATTTTTATCTTCAATAGGGGTTTCATTATTTTGGAAAAATTTCTTCTTGGAAGCCTGGCCAATTGGTTTCTCATTTTTACTCGAATGCAGCCCAAGAGGAAGGGTAGTGACCCTTCTGATGAACTCAGGGTTTATTTCCATGGAGAGGCCTCTAATGGTTACAATAGCATGTGTTCTAATGTGAGGGACTAGAGAGAGAGAAAATTCTTAGGAAATTTCATCATCAAACCCTTTAAATTTCTCAAAGAAATTCATCCAGTTTTCCCTTGTGAATACATCCACCACTTGAGTATGTGCATGGAGCCTAGTGGAGTTAGTGGGCTCCTTTCTCATAAACCCTCCTGTCATACTGCTTGTACTTTTTTAAAACCCAAATATGGAGGTCGAGACAAAGAGTTTTGAGAAAAATAAAAAAACAGAGGAGACTGGTGTTTTTTTAAATAAATAGAAATTTTTTATGTATTTTCTGCCCTCCTAAAGACTTATTTCATCCTCAAATTAATATCACTTCTTTCATATATTGATATTGAACAGGGGGCATGCATGAACCCTACCTCTCCAGACTGAAATTCGCTAAAAATTGGGTTTTCTCCCTTCAAAATGACTCACTGCCCCTCCTGTAGAAGCCCACTGTCCCTCCTATAGATTTCCTATAGGTGCTCCTGTAGAAAATGATGAGAGAAAAGATAGGGAAGAAATCAATGGAGAATGGTGGCTACAAGGTTGTGGGGGCACAAGAAGACTATTGTGGTTGTGTTATGAGGAGAAAATGAAGAAAAGGTGGTGAGAATGCATGGTGAGGAGTGCTCATTGCTTTTTATGGCTATTTCCAGTTATGAGTGCTGAGTTGGCAAGGTGTACGTTGGCCATATTCATACTGTTGGTCCCCACCTACTTGGTCATCATGGCCCCTCCTCGTATTCATACCTCATTATTACATCAGAGTTCACACTTCCTCCCACTACCCATCATTGGTATCTTGTGCTTGAGTTGACTGTGCACACGTGTGGGTGACATCTCAGATAAGTGGAGTCAACTAAATGAAGGTGGTGAAGTTAACTAGCCACGTTTCCCTCGTTCAATCTCAACCATCTCGTTGCCTTCGTATGATCTCTAATTACACAAATGAAAATAGAGGAGTGACTTAGTTACTTACCTGTGATCTGAGTGTATTTGTTGTGAGGTGTTGTGGCTTTCTCTGCTGCATGCCTGCATTTCCCTTTATGCATCCTATCTCTGCTTGTTGATGTGTGGTTGTGTGGTTGTGTAGGTTCTTCTTTGCTAGAGATGAGCTACACGTGCCATTCCAACCTTCGTGTGTGCACTCTCTTGCTGCTGGTGCTGGTCTTCTATGGGATCAGCTGCTACAGGAATTCCTATAGGAGCTCCTGTAGCTGCTTCTCCCCTAGAAACTTCAGCTTTTCCCTGTGCTTGGAGTTCAAGAATGCTGCCAGAGGTGTAGATAAATATGGAGGGATAATAGGTAAGCTTCAGTTAAGGTTATTGGTGCCTTTTCCTCTTTTCTTTTAATTTTTGTTTTTTATCAATATTGGAAAACTATTTTTTCGTTGTTTTTTTCTTGGATAAGGAAAAATAATGATGATGCTTGGGGTATGATGCAGGCTTGGAAATGATGGAAAGGAGGTTTGAACATGTTAGGAGGGACTATAGGTTCCTCATGAAGCTTTTTTTCCCTCGAACTGTCTTCTGTAGACACTTTTGGCTCTCTTTAATTCCTACAAGAGCCTCTCGTAGAAAACACAGAACCTCATGTAGAAAACACAGTTTTGGAAGAAAATGGTGCAGTGGGGTGAAAGAGATGCCAAAATTGATGGAGGAAGGTGTAGAGAAGATGAGATGGCTGATGGTATGAATGTCAGGGTTCCCTTGGCACCTTCTTCTGCTCTCTGTAGTCCTCCTGCAAACCTATAATGCAATAAAAATTCTTTTTTTCTTTTTTTTTTCAAAACAACTAGGGCGCCTTAGAGAGGTTTTCACCTTAATTGCCTACCTTGTGCACCTCCAAGGGAGGTTTTAACCTAGGGATATTATTCTTTTTCCTCTTTTTTTTTGACCTCACTAGGCCGCCTCAAAAGAGGTTTTCAACCCAATGATGGGACTCAAGCGCCTCATGGAGGTTTTCACTTGAGTCCTTATTTTTTTTTCTTTTCTTCAATGAGTGGGTGAAGTGGAAGCTAAGACATGCTCCACTACCATCACTGTTTTATTCAAATCTTCAATAAACTCTTGCTTGGAGAGGGTTTTCTTGTAAACTTTCAACCGATGTCCATTGAAAAGCATGGGGATGGCTTCATCATCAATGGTTCTGATCAGAACTGAACCATTTTCATTGCATTTCTACATAGTGTAGGGTCCCCACCATCTTGTCCTCAGCTTGCCTTTGAAATCTTTGTATCTTGAATCATAGAATAGTGCCCAATATCCCTCTTAGAATTGCTTCTCCTTGATATTCTTGTCATGCCATATCTTTCTCTGAAGCTGAACTACCTCTGTATGGATAAGGGCTTATAATCTGTATTCATCTAATCCATTGAGATGAAGTAATCTCTCCTTCTATGCATGGCTGAGGTCTAGGTCCAGTTTAGCTGCCATCCTTAACGTATTGAATTCAAGCTCTATTGACAGTAACACCTTCTTCCCATAGATTAGTTCATAGGGTGTGAACCCGATGGTGGTCTTCCATGTTGTGTTGTAGGCCCAAGTGGCCTCAACTAATCTGTCTGCCCAGTATTTTCTGATACTTCTCACTACCTTGGTTAGGATCCCTTCTAATGCTCTGTTCGTGACCTCCACTTTCCCATTGGCTTGTGGATGGTAAGGGGTGGAAGTCCTATGCTTGATCTTATGATGTGTGAGTAGGTCTTCAATCAAGCTCGAAGTGAATTGACTGCCTTGGTATGTGACCAACTCTGTCGAATACCCAAACTCGTAGAATATGTTTTCTCTCAAAAACTCAGCTACTTTTTCTTTTGTTGCTACTTTGATTTCTTTTGTGTTTGCCCACTTTGTCAGGTATTTGGTGCACACAATGATGTACTGCTTCTTCTTTGAAGGGGGATTGATAGGCCCCACAAAGTCCATGCCCCACTTCCCAAATGACAGAAAGGTCACTTGAGGTTGCATGGGAATTTCATCCTTTGGAGTGGGTTTCCCCATCCTCTGATACTGATCACACTGGCTCGTGTATCTCCTCACATCCTGATGAAGAGTGGGCCAGTAGTAGTCTGCTTGCAATATCTTGAAGGCGGTTATTTTTGCTACAAAATGACCTCCATAAGGCTCATCATAACAGGTCAAGAGGATTTCAAAGACTTCCTCCTCCCTGACACATATTCTCAAGATCTAATCTAGGCCAAGTTTGAAGAGATTGCCTCCAATCTAGGTGAAAGGGGCACTTTTCCTTACTATCTTGCTCTTCTCTTTTGAGGATAGATGTGGTGAGAACTGTGCTGAAACCAAGTAGTTTGCTATATCAGCACACCATGCAGAGAGTACTGATATGGAAAATAGGTGTTCATTTGGCAATTGTTCATCCACAATTCCTTCTTCACTTGCAGGAAAATTTACTCTAGACAAAAAGTCAACAACAACATTCTCTTTACTAGGCTTATCAATAATGGTCAAATCAAACTGTTACAGTAAAAGCAACCATCTAATCATGTGAGCATTTACATCTGGATTGTTCATTAAATATCTAATTTCATCACGATCAGTGTGCACAAAGGTTTGATAGCCCGTGATATAATTTCTGAATTTGTTCAAGGAATGCATGACAGCTAGGAGTTCCTTCTCGGTCATTGTGTAGTTTAACTTTGCCTTCGACAAGTTTTTGCTTACAAAGAATATGACATAAGGTAACTTTTCATTAATTTGTCCTAAGGCTGATCCTATTGCTTTGTTCGAGGCATCTGTGTGAATGTGAAAAGGTAGGGCCCAGTTTGGGCCTCTAAGAATTGAGGTAGTCACTAGCTTGCTCTTCAAGGTATCTAGGGCTTCTTGATAGTTTTCCGACCATATGAACTCAACATGTTTACCTAGGAAGCCAAACAAAGGAGAGGATATCTTGCTGAAGTCTTTAATGAATCTCCTGTAATATCTAGCTAAGCCTAGGAAACTTCTGACATCTCTCATCTTTTGAGGAGGTGGGACCCTTTGGATGATGGCAATTTTGTTGGGGTCCACCTGCAATCCTTGTTGAGATATTGCATGACCTATCACGGTCCCTTCATTCATCAAGAATTCACATTTCTCTAGACTGAAGGATAGGTTCATCTCAATACACTTATCCAGAACTTTTCCTAGGTTAGATAAAGCTTCCTGAAAGTCAGAGCCATGAGGAGTAAAATCATCCATGTATATTTCTACTGCATCATGAAACAGTTCAGAAAATATACTCAATACCACTCTTTGGAAAGTGGCTGGAGTGTTGCACAAACCAAAAGGAAGGACCCGATATGAAAAGGTACCCTAAGGGCAAGTGAAAGTGGTCTTATCTTGGTCTTCCATGCTGATTTGAATCTAATTGTACTCGCTAAACCCATCTAGGAAAGAGAAAACTTTTTTCCTACCAGGCCGTCTAACACTTGATCTATGAAAGGTAAAGGAAAGTGGTCCTTTTTAGTGGCTTCGTTCAGTTCCCGATAGTCGACACAGATTCTCTACTTACCATTTTTCTTTGGCACTAGCACCAAAGGAGAGACCTATTCACTGTCAGAAATGGGATAACTGAATCCTACATCCAATAATTTTTGCAGTTCTTCCTTAACAATATCTTTAAGTGCCAGTTTCATCCTCCTTTGAGGTTGCCTGATTGTCTTGCAATCTTCCTTGATGTATATATGATGGGTACATACTGAAGGGTGCACTCCATTCATCTTCTTATAACTCCAAGCGAAGGCATCTAGATTTTTTCTCAGTAGGCTGCATAGCTCCTTGTCCCGGGAAGTAGATAGGGATGGATTGATTTTCAATGTTCTTTCTAGGCAAAACTCTATATTTTTGACACGGGGAGAAGTAGAGTTGGCCTCATAGAGATCAATTGAGGGGTTGTTTTGGGTTTCTCCTACTATGTCTTCTAATGGTGATACATTGGAAAGTGGATTCTTAATCAAATTTTCAATCATATCATCCTCATCTTGTGGTTTTCCCCCCATGGTGATTTCTAGTGCATAAAGTGGTGTAGAATAAACTTCATCCTCATCCTCCTCCTCCAAACAGAGAGGTATATCATGTTCTAGCAAGGGTTGGGCAGGAGGATATAGGGTTAACTGCTTGGACATGTACCCGTTCTTTATGGTCATGTTCCCATCTTGGCAGCTAATGTAGGCATCAACTGTAGCCAACCAGGATCTTCCCAGAATGAGAGGATACCCAGTGAGTGGAGACCATCACATCTTCCACAATCCCCTCAAGGGTCATGGTGGAGTGGTCTGCTAACTGCAGCACTGCCGTGGTCTTCCTCAAGGAGCCTTAGAGGTTAAGTTTGAGCATTGTGTCCTTTGTCATCATATTAATGGCAGCTCCTAGTTCAATCAAGGTATGTGGGACCATTGTGCCATTGATGTGGACATCAACTACTGGGCTTCCAAGGTCCAGATCTTTTGGATAGATTATCTGCCCCAACGTCAGGTCAGATAGTTGTCCTATGACATTGATGGTTGGGGCATCTCTCTTGCGCCTTCTTGGATACCTAAAGCACTTCTCTTTGATCAACCTATTGTAGATAGGCACATCTTTTATGGCTTGAAGAAGTGGTATCTTCACACATAAATGTTTCAATTCTCCTAGGAGTTCAGTCTCTTCTGGGGCTGGATTGTCATGGATAGTCTCTCAGGAAAGGGTCGATTTTCTTTAGGTTTGCTTTCTTATTTATCTTCCTCAACCTCCCTGGGTGGAGGCTGGCTATCTGGGAGAACTTTCCCAGATCACAAGTTAATTTCTTGCATCTCCACAACATAAGTTGGGCATGATGGTTTCCCACTATACACTTATTGAGCCTGTCTGTTATTCGGCTTCGGATTTGGCTGGGCAGGCATTTGGGGTTGCCTTGGTGGAGCAGAAGGTAATGGTTGTGGTTGGTCAGGTGGTGGAGGCAGAAGAGTGGGAAGAGAGTTGTATTAGGGCCTCCACCCCTGATGAGGTGCATTCCACTGATTTTGCGGTTGAGCGTAGGATTGAAATGAATGGGTGGCTGGTTGGGAATGATATTGAGATGTGAAGGACCAAGGAGGAGGCATAGACCAGGAAGGATGAGCAAGGGGGCCCCAAGAAGGTATGGAGCTGACTTGGTTGGGGTTGTAGTATACCTGAGATGTCCCTTGCATCCTTTGCTGGTATGGTCTAGGTCCATGTGGCCTCCTTTGGTTTATATAATAGATCTATTCAGTGACTCCTTAAGCCCCTTGATATACAGCCTTACGTTCGGGCAAGGAAGGGTTCTTGTCTATAGAATTATTTTCTTCAGAGACTGAACAAACCTCTATAGAGTTCAATGGGCATTCGTTCCTAGGATGCCTCCTAGTGCATCTAGGGCAAAATATGGCCAAAGCCCTCTCTGCTTCCTCTTGTTTTCTTTTGATACGTAAGGTATCCATTTGCATGGCAAGATTCTGCAAATCTTACTCTTGAAGTCTTCCAGCATGCTTCCAATTTCCCCTTTAATGGATGAATTGGAAGAAGAGGTACTGGCTATGGGTTGACTCCCCCTACCTTTCTTTTTGGCTACTCTAGAATGGTTTCTAAAAACAGTGTTTATGTCATCATAGGATAGTTGGTAGATGTCTCCCCTAGCCAGTAGATGGAGGGTGTCTAAAAGGTCTTCCTGAATTCCCCTGAGAAGGACCAACTTCAAAGACTCAGGGTCAAGTGTACACTTGGACCTTTTATAATTAAGCTGGAACCTCTCTTCATAGTCTTCCACGAACTCATCAATTCCCATTTTCATTTGGAAGATTTCTTCTTTAGTATATTTTGACCTACAATAGTCTCGATACTTATTGTTAAAGGCATGTTGCATCTGAGCCCAACTTGTGATGCTATTGCCAGGTAATCACATGTACCAGCGCAATGCTACATCCTTGAGAGTAGAAGGGAACAGTTTCAACTTTTGCTCGTCTTCTATATAGTCATAAGTTCAACAGATGATAGCAAACTCGAACAAGAAGGTATCAAGATCTTCTATAGTTAGACCATGGAAATGAGGTAGGGATGAAGACTTATATTCTTCATTTTGGTGTCCTCATTGGTCTCTCGAATGGGAAAGGTATCCTCTATTCTCTCTCCATTTCCCCTAGCATTTCTGTTTTCAGCCATTAGCTCTAGAGGAATGCTTTCTTCTTCTCGTTCCCCTATAGGTTCTCTAAATATCTTTGGTTGTTCGCCTAAGGGTTCTTCTTGATCACAGCCACCGAAGAAGAGAGAAGTTTGGCTGTGCAAAGCAGTGGGGGCGTTGGGCAGAAATTTTCCTAAGTTATCTCTATTCCTATGAGGCATGAAAGGAAATCTTTTTGGTTGGTTTTTTTGTTTCTTTTTCCCCACACTGATAGTACCTACAGAAACTGAGATTGTGATTGAACAAAACAAATTGCAACTAGCTAAAATGGACTTGCTGAATCAAAATTTGTAGAATTGAAAAGGAAAGTAAGGAAATGCAGAACTGAAAGAAAGGAAATGACTAGTCTACTTATGCTGAAATAAACTATTAGTAGAATGTTGCAAGAAGAAATAGAAGAAAGCAGTAATCACAGAATGCTCTAACGCTTCCCTGGAAATGGCACCAAAAAGTGGTGAGTGCCAGTATTGCAACAAGAATGCTACAACTCTTGGGCTACCAACTTTACTTTTATCAACCCAGTAGTTTGTAACAAACTTGGAAGCATCAGTGCTATATGCATAAGTACTAGTTCTCGCTGTAGGTTGTCACTTGGTCAGTCGACACAAGATCACTAGGAGCTCAATCCAACTTCTATAGATCTCAGAAGAAGCTCTATGTGTGATGAAAGAAAGAAAGATTACTGTACAAAATCTATTTTAATTGCAAAAAGGGAAAACATTGTAATGTAAAGCAAGACCTAGTAAACCCTAATTAGAAAGCTAATTCTACTTTTTCCAAAAACACTATGAAAACCATGAAATAAATGCCATTACCTACTCAAGAAAGTAAACAACATCTAACCATGTTATTCTAGAAACAAATAAGCAAAAAACATATTCTTGGATTTTTATGTGTTTTTATGTGAATTTGACTTGCATCTAATTTATTGTGTGTGAGTGTGGCATCGAATAGGTGGCATTAAAGGGAAGCTTTGGAGCTTGGGAGGATGTAATATGGTGTGGATGGGTCCTAGGAGGTCTTAGGTGGTCTTCTAGAAGCTTTTCCCAAACTTGGCCTTCCAAGGAAAGCCTACAAGAAAAACTATAGGAGGACAGAGGGAAACTACAGGAGGCCTAAAGGAGGAGGCCGAGAGAAATTTCCGCTATTTTGAGGGTGTGAGAGTGGGTGGGAAAGGTGGATGAATTTTGGAATGAGGTGTTAGGGTGCATAAGGTCTACCATGAATCACCAGGAGAGAGAAAGATGATTGGGTTTGCTCAAGGAGAAAGGAAGAAGTTATATGGGAAAAAAATGAAGGAAACTAGGGTAGAATTGAGGTGAGGTTTAGGAGACCTATAAGGCATGGATCAAATGGAGGATGTGATTGCTAATAAGCTGGCCTAATGCTGGAAGAGATCTGCTGCAAAGGAATTGACAGTCAACCAAAAAAATTAAGCAACAAATGAAATGAGTATATTTAGGAAAAATAGAGTTTTTCATTAAAATGGTCTAAACTATGATCTATGAAAGGAAGTGTTGAGAAATGTTGTAGGAAAGGAAAGCATGAAAGAGGACTATTGAAAATTAGGAAATGAACATGATAAAGGAGATCTAAAGCAAAGCAAAACTGGACTATTAACCTACTAAAGAGTTGCAAACACTAGAAGTCCTATGAAATGAGGAAAATATGTGTTTTTGGGGCAACAAGAGAGTCTTTGCCTCAAATCATGGTTCCAGAGGGAAGAAGAGATGCCAAGGAACTATTGCTAGCCTTTTGAATCTTTTTTAATCATTGCTTAACCTACTACACAAAGCACAAATGGAAGCAAACTACTAAATCATCAAAAACAACCTATTCTTAACCATAAACGAAAATTACATCTAACATCAAATTAATCTACAACCTAAAGTAAACCATAAAAATACAAGTAAAAAGAAGATTGGCTGCTTGGATTGGGCCCTAACCCAAGAGCTTCAACCCTCTAAGGTAACTCAGTTCTAGGTAAAAAAGGATTCCATCTTCATTATAAAAAAGTAGCAAGATTACATGAAACTGTCACAAAAATAATAAGCTCGAAATTTGAGCAGAGTTTACTTAAGAAAAAATATGACCCTAGTGAGGCCCTAGACCTCTCTACTTATACATCTAAAGCTACCAATAGCTTCCTTAAAATCAGGGAGGCTTGGCTCCCAAAACTTGAGATAACTATCAGTCATCCTCCACTTGCTCAGTTGCCTTCTAGTGCATGATTCGGCTACTTGTAATCTGACCTGAATGAAGTGGAATTTGAAGTGAGGTGTAATAAATGAGGGGGATTCCCTCCTATAAGTCTTCTCCTCTATCTTAGTTCTAGTTATTGTTGCCATTTGTCCACTGGATCCTTGATTCTGACCTCTGAATCCATCAATAATCTGCATTAAATACATGTTAGATCACATGGCATCATAACTAACTCAACTCATTCTATAAGCATAAATATAATCATAAAAGCATACAATAAGCTAATAGAATGGTTGATTTGACTAGGTTAGGAGGTAAAATGAGCCCATATAATTACCCATTTATGAGGCTCATCAACATGCGAGGTGCCAAGGAATCTTAGCGTGCTCCAAAGCATGTCAAGGTGTGCCAAGAGTGTTGAGGTGTGTTAGGTCTCTCTAATTAATAGAATTTACCAATCATGATTATGTATTAAATAATATGGTTCCTACACACACTAGTGGAACTTCATCTAAACAGAATTTACTATATAATAAACTTAACATAGATGAATCATGTGTTGACTCATATGAAAACTATATTCTCATTACTTGAGGGAAATTATACACACTAATTACTTCTTAGCAAATTGATTGACCCTAACCACTATGGACTTGGACACATAATGAAAAAGTCTCCATAACAATGGTCTTAAACCATTATCTTTTGAAAAAATATATAACAACAATCACATAGTGTCATCAAGAACTCATTGGAATGATCAATGAGGACGAACATTTTTTTACCATCACCAAAAGTAACCAAAAAGAGCATTGGTGAGGGCCAATAAAATATTGTCACTAGAAGTGTCACTAAAAATAGAATTATTGATGGGCCTTTAACAACCCTCACTAAAAGTGTCATTGAAAATGACTTTAGTGACAAACCTTAAAGGATTGTCCATATATGCACTTACAACAACACTTTTTTAAAGGTTGTCAGCATATGCAACATTGGTGACGAACCATAAAGATCTGTCATAGGTAGGACTCTCACCAATGACCTTTTTTGTTGTAGTGGGATTTCCATGTGGTTATGATGTGGTGAGTCACATGGGTAGTGACCACATCACCAAAAACCGCAAGATTATGAAGGAGAACTAGTAGTGTCATTTCATAGCAGGACTGAAAGGATAATAGATCTTGTGAAATAAATGGGAGGTGCTTAATAAAGACTCCCTCCATTACTTAAGAAAAACATTCACAACACGTCACAAAGGTCAAAGTTGTGTACACCAAAGTGATAAAGCCACAAATTGATAGAAGGCATAGGATGGGGAATGACCACATCACTTAATACATATATTGGTGTCGCACCATGAAGGTTATAAATAAAGCATACCTATGAGGTAAAGCATTAAGGAACTATGAAGGGATGATGTGGTGCCACCAGGTAGGCCATAAGAGATGTGGAATGCCCATGTGGGCACTTGGTTGCCATGTGGCATAGCTCATTGATGTGGCAAGTGTCAATGGCTTTAAATTCAATTAGGAATAACTATGAATTCAGAGGTCAGATTGAATAAAGTCTTATATCACCAGAGAGCTATCGACGAGTTGAATGTGATGTTGTGGGCCAAGGTTAATTACTAAGTTTAGAGAAGGATGAGAAATTTTGTAACTCCATTTCCATGATGAGATAATGGAGGTTGGTGCAGTTAAAAGTAACACCTGTCATTAAGTTTCAATTATTCCAATGGTGTGGGAGGGAGATTTACATAGTGGTATTAGAGCATGGTTCAACATTGGACTTGTATGGGCTCAAATGTACATAAATTTTGAGATATACTACAAAGTATCATGATTTATAGTGTTTTTTGCAGTGTGCAATGTGTGCTTCTTGTATCGTTTTGATTATAAATTTCACACTAACTTGAAATATGGTGTTCCTGATAACCTCACATCCATATTCTTATGTTATATTTTCCAAGGATACGATGGACATGTTTTATTTGTGTTATGTATTGGCTAATTGTTATGTGTGTATGAAAACACATAAGAAGACATGATGAATGTGGAGCAGAATGGTATTGAAAAACCCTAAAAAATGTCACCAGTGTCAACAAGAAGAGTCAATTGGAAAGAGAATAGAGGAAGACTCCCTTGACTTGATGTACACCCTTAGAATCATAAGAGTTGAGTTGAGAATTTACAAGGTTGATGAGAAGAGGCTCATAGTGGCTCAACAGAAGAAAGTAAAAGTAAATTCCATCATATTGAAAAGTATGTTAGACTTGCAAAGGTATGGGAAACATGATCTAGGTGATGTTGAAGAATCTAGGGCATCTAGCTCTGATAAAATTATTCTTGACGATGATAATTATTTGTGAGGTACACTTTACTTTTTCATATTAACACAATATTCTCTTATTATTATTTGAGTGTGTTCTCTTTCTTCATCAAATAGTTACAAAAAATGAAAGAGAAAAGAACCCAAGATGTTGGCTCTCAGCCAGGGAAAAACCTCTCTCTCCTAGAGAGGAAAACCCTTCTGCAAATTTCTCTTATTGAAGCTTCAATTGACAAATGCCAAACCCTAGACCCTTGACTACTAGATCCTCCAAGCACAAGAAACAGTCTCTCTTTTGTACCTTCCTTTATGTGTTTCAATCAAAGCCTTCTTCTCCACTACACCATGATCCCTTCCTTTGCACTTCTTCAGGAAATTGATGGAACTTTACTTTGCTCATTTTCTGGCAACTACAAAAACACTAGGTCTCCTTATAGACCTTTTCTTTGGTGTCTTCCTTTCCTTATCTACTTCGCTTGGAAATATTCATTTTGCTTGTTTCTTAGGTTAGAAAATGAGACCTTCCTTGAGAGACATTTTTGAGTTGAGAGTCTAACCTATTCACACATGTGGTTGATATAGACTTTTACTTGGCCCTTTTTCTTGCTTCTTTCCTTCACTCTAGGTGAGACTCACTTCGCTTGAGACAGAGGTCTGCTTATAGCCTCTTTTTCACCCAAAATACCTCTTCTTATGTTGCTTCGCTTAGGGTTCTATTATGACAATAGAATGACCCTTCTTCCTTTAGACATGTGGTAGATATTAGCCCCAAAAGAGCCCTCCCAAATTTAGTTTCTCTTCTTCCTTATTTGCTGCCCTAGAATCACCTTTATGCTCCTTTTTTCACACCTCTTTTTTGTCCTTCCTTCTTTTTTGATTTCATAGATCAGTAGTGATCCTTTTGTGAGGTCAAACTGCTATATATATAGGATCTTTTCACTCCTATTGGGCCGACTTGAGCTAGTGAGGCCGACTTGACTTTAGGTGCACCAAAAATTCATTTCTTTGAGTCAACTTGAAGAGGAGACTTGTCTTTTCTTTGGAGGATCTCTTTTGACATATTTATTTGAATCTAATACATATATTTACACAGTGTAACATGCCCATATGGGTCTTCAACAATTACATTAACCCTTTGACTTTCCTAGAAGCACTTAAACATGTGCTTGATCTATCAAATGGGCAAGAAAATCATCATTGACAATTACAAAAATAGTAATTCTTTTATTTTTCAAGTACAAAGATCAAAATTAAATTCATGAAGACCAAACCTAGTTATACTTTCTTCAACATGTGCCACCGTCTGAGAAAGGATAAATGAAGACAAATTCCATCAAAACTTGGAAAGCATGAATTGAGGTTTAATGGTGTAGAAGGAAATAGATCTAGGTAGAGGCATAGGCATGCAAGAAAGGATACAATGAGAAGTGGAACTCTACTAAGTACCCCATAAAGGAAGTCAATTAGTCAAGAGAATTTGTATAGTGCTACCACTAAAATATATTACCGACATAAAAGGAACGAAAAGGACTTCATCCTCGAAGAATTCAAGAAGGAAAAACATCTAACATGTGATGGAGAAGTGAAGAAGGGAGAGGAAGTAGAGGCATGGTTGTTAAGGATGAATAATTATTTTAGGTTACATGATTACTCTAAGAACATTAACGCATGAGTATTTATCTTTAGCATAAAGGGAAAGGTTGATATTTGGTGGAAATATTTGAGGATGAGAATATTTGAAAGGTACTTCAAGAAGAAGTATATATTTGAAGGATATTATGATAGCAAGGCTAGGAAATTCTATGAGCACAAACTCTAGTAGCTATCAACTAAGGAATATATAACCAAATTTTTGGAGCTACTGATATATGTACCTTACATTAAATATGAGAAAACAAATTTTCAGAGATATATCAATGGAATGGCTTAGGAATTCAAGGACAAAATAGAATTCAATGCACGTAAAACATTGGAGGATGTAATCAGGAAATTGAAGTATTGGTATGAGCAATCAAATCACAAACGTGAGTTCAAAACTAACTGGAAAATGAAGGGAAAACCTAGTTTAAGGGGAAAGGATCAAAGTATGTAAGAGGAAATGTGAATTTCTCTCCTTGTAATAAGTATGGGTATCAATGGAACAATAATACTGCTAATAAGGGCCGATTCACTAATCCCACTAGAGTAAAAACAATGTGGTTTAGAGGAGGACCTATGCAGTGTTGGATGTGTGGAGAGAACCATCAGAAAAGAGACTGCACTCAATAAGTAAGGACTCATCTAATAGCATACAATGTACAAGAGACAGAGACCATGAAAAATGTGGCTCAGAGTGTGTCACAGATCTATGCTACATTGGAAAATAAATAGGCTAATCACCAAGCATCTGTAATCAAAATGTAAGGCATGATTCATAACTAACTACTTTCAATTTTGATACACCCACGTTCTAATTTTAGTTATGTTAACCCCAACATGTCATTGATGCATGCATTGTAGAGCACCACTAATGATAGGCCATGGGTAATCCAATTGGCCACGAGGACTAGGAAACATATTAAACATGTGTTAAAGTCATGCCCGATTGTGATACGTGGCCTGCCCAAGAATGTAAAACTGAACTTATTACCACTAGGTTCATACAACATATTAGTGTGTATGGATTGGCTAGCAAGCCATAAAACTAAAGTTGATTTCTTTAGAAAATAATTTGAATGTCTCAATAATAAAGGGGAAATAGTGATGCTACAATGAAAAATGAAGTCGGTGATAGTTTGTAAAATCATCATATTTCAATTGAAGAGGTACCAGAAAATGGGGTGCAAGCTACACATTGTTCAAGTGACCAGCGAGTTAGAGGTGGAAAGGAGTGAAATTGAAGAGCACCCAACAATAAATAAATTAAGTAGTGTTCCCCAACGAGATCCTAGGATTGTCGCTAAGGACGAAAATTGGTTTCTCTATTAAACTACTGTCGGGATCAACGCCAATGACATACACTCCATATTGGATGAGTACACTAAAGATGATAGTAATGAAATTGCAGTTAAAAGAAATGTAAGACAAAGGAAACTTCAGACCCAATGTGTCACATTAGGGAGCTCCTATGTTATTTGTAAAGAAGAAGGATGAAACATTGAGGTTGTCTATTGATTATAGATATCTCAATAGAGCCACAATAAAAGCATATATCCTTTGAAAAGGATTGGTGATATGTTTGACTAGCTAAGGGGAGATGTAATCTTCTCAAAGATTAATTTGAGGTCTGGATACCATTAAGTATGCATTACAGGTGAAGATATTCATAAAATGACATTTAGAACTAGGTATGGGCACTATAAATTTGTAGTTGTGACATTTGGTCTCATAAATGCCCCAACAACATTTATGTGTTTGATGAACAATGTTTTAAGTCTATACTTGGATAATTTCATGTTGGTCTTTGTGGATGATATACTAGTTTATTACAGAACCAAGGAGGAACATGAGGAACACTTAGCAGTAATATTGCAACTACTGAGAGAGTACAAGCATAAAAAAACTCAACTCATAATGCATATGACGTTACCAACATTAAAAAAATCATAAAAATTACCTAAAATATGATTTCTTTAAATTATTATTATTATTAATTATAAAAAATATATATCAGTTGAAAATATATACATTTTAGAAAACATGTAACAATATTTTAGGCTATAAATCTGCTTTGTTACAATACCATGACTTACTAATACTACATTACCAAAAAGACATAACTGATGCAGGGTCAACTACTCTACTCCGCAATACCCAGGGTCTTTAATCTCCCGATAAATACCTATGTAAATTCATAACGCTTTCCATGAGAAATTTTCACAAAGGCGTTTTTCACATTGGCATTAACTGTATCATCTCCTTCCAGAATGGCGCTTCGCTACCTTCTCCCCAAACTGTGCCTAACAATCACCCGATATTATATTAATCACCCTTCAATCTGCTGATTTCATAATATGTCACTTTCATTATAAAATAGAAGGAACATTGTTGATTTCTATCTCCACAAAATCCTTTCTTCCCTTTTTAATGCAGAAAGCAGTCCTAAAAAAAACTGCAAGGCAATTGAATTCGGTCACGCACTTAACCCAAGGCGTAATACCAACCCTTGTCAGTAGAACAAGCATCCAATATATATATATATATACCTCTCACAGATAATCCAACTTTCGCTCCACCCAAAATTCATACATAGCACAATGCCCATCGATCGCAGGTTGCTCTAAACCATGGAGGAATCCTAACCATCAACCTTAACATACTAACCATGCAGCGCTCCTTTGATTATAGCCGTAAATACTTGACACTTCTTACGTGGTTTCAAACTGATAATTGATAAATATTAAGCTGGTGGGCGCATACTCTCCCTCCACGCGCTTAGGTAGGAACAAATAAAGTCCATGCGAATAGTCAAGAGGTATTAATGGAACCACCTCTGTTCCAAAATTAACACACCATGCAACAGTTATATCTTGCCAGCATTTTATAAACCACACATATCAGTTGCGCCCTCATTGATTGTCAACAAGTAAACCAAGGTAATTACACATAGTTTATATATATATATATATATATATATATATATATCAGATATAACAGCATATAATATCTCTGCCGTCAGACAAGTCCACAATGAAAAGGTGCATATATATATATTTTATTCAACTGTAATAAGAATGAAATTAGAACAACGATGCATGCATCCGTGTGCATAAACTCATTGGATCTCTTTTAGAGCGCCAAGGGGAAAGGTCACGCCTTGTTTGGGGACTTAATATATAATTTGCACACTAGTCATTATATCCAATAAAATTTACAAGCGCCACATTTTCTGGAATTAACACACAATATCATATAATTCATATGCAAATCCAATCTGTATATATATGAATTAAACCAAAATAATTACTTACAAGCTTGGCCAGATAATTCGAATTTGTTGCCCTTTACAACTGCCGAAGGCTTCCAACCAGAAACCCCTCACACTCCTTCTCACTGATCTTCAATGTCTTTGAGGATTCCTAATTTATAAAACTAAGCATGATCTAGAATCACTCAATTAAAAGCTCTAACAGTCTACATGCAATGCATGGTAAAAAGCATATTGAGGCTTTTTCCCATCTTTTTTCCTTGTTCTAAAATAGAAAATCTTTCCTTATCCCATAACTTCTTTATGCCTAAAAACACTCCCTTTTTTATTAAGAATAACAAAATAATTAAAATTAGCACACCCCCCTTTTATTCCATATTTACAAATGAAGAGGTCTTGATGCTCCTGTATCATACACCCAACCTTAAAATTAATCATGATCCCCTGATCATGTGTTCGGATCTGTGTATGCCTGGATCCCACACTTTGTTCTGCAAGTCATCATGTGCTATTGCTCGCTCTCCAGGTTTCCACACTTTGTGCTGCATCGCTCCACTGGTTGTGCTCTCGCAATCTTCTACTGTCTTCCTTTTGCTGCTTCTCTTTTGTTTCATTGCTACTCGTCTCTTCCAGGATTCCTTCATCATCCTCCGCATAATCATTTTAATTTCTTTGTCTAGCAAATTTTCTCCAGCATCTTCATTTAGCCCTGTACACACAAAACAATTGTTAGAATAAAAAATATAAGGCATCAGTGCCTCTTCTGTTACTACCAATGTTGTCTCAGTTGTCACTATAGAAGTTGCTGTCGTTGTCGCCATAGATGTTGCTACCTCCCAAACTTCTTGTCCCTCTGCAACATGCTTTGGCTCATCATCTGCAATTTCATCTCCAAATTTTCCCTCTTGTTCACTGCACTGGACTCTTTCTTCTGCAATCTCCCTGTTATACTCTGGATTCTCCAACCAGTATTCTAACAATGCAATTTCTCTGTAACATCGCTGAAGCACCTCATCATCACCTTCATTCATACATAAACTTTTAGTATCAACTGTTACTTCCTTTATCTGTGCTTCAGACTGATTCACTTCTTCTGCATCTACAAGAACTTCTTCTTGTGCTGTAACAGTTTCACAAGATGGCACATCCTCCTCAACACCTGTACCCACATCACAATTGTCAGTTATATAAACACAAGAGTTCACATTATCTAGCTAATCTGGATCTACACAATAACTCAAGAAATCATCAATGATTTTCTCCTCTATTTCACCAATGGAAACCTCCTCTTTCAACTCTGCTGCTTTGAGTTCTTCCTGTTTCAAGTGTTCATCCATTATCTGCTTAAGCTTCTTCAGCTCCTCTGTTAACTGCATGCTTATCTGTAAATCTCTTTCCTATTGTAGCCTCTGCCACTTCACTCTCTTCCTCATCAGTAAACCATGTCTTTGGTCTTTCACATTTTCCTGCAACAACTTCATCAAAAGCTCAAGATGAACTGCTATCTCAGCTTTCTCTTTCTCATACTCTTATTGAGTCAACTGTTGTCTTCTACCATTCGCCTTGGCATATTTCTCCTCCTTTCTTCTGTGGCCTCTTTCTGAACCTCTGCTCTCTCCTTTATGACTTTTAATAGTCATCTCCTTCGCCATGAGTTGCTCCCCTATGAGTTGCATGAAGCCTCTGCCACAGCAAACTCTTTTGTTGCGACTTACCTCACTAATCCTTCACTCCGGATCTGGCCTTTTGGTAATCATTGGTCCTCTACTAGAACCTTTTGAGCATCCTCCACTGCTCCTGTAGGCTTCCCTCATCTGGAACTTTATTCAACTTCTGTTGAATCTTTAGGTTCTGCCACATTCACTTCTCCTTCTTCCCGCTGAGATTTCTTCACTATTCTTGTAAATCAATATTCATCAGTCCCAAAAATCATCACATGCAATTAACAAAAAGCACTTGAACCTTCAAAAAGAGCTATTCCTGCTTTGATACCACTTGATGCAAGGTCAACTACTCTACCCCGCAATACCCAGGGTCTTTAATCTCTCGATAAATACCTATGTAAATTCATAACGCTTTCCATGAGAATTTTTCACAAAGGCATTTTTCACATTGGCATTAACTGTATCATCTCCTTCCAGAATGGCGCTTCGCTACCTTCTCCCCAAACTGTGCCTAACAATCACCAGATATTATATTAATCTCCCTTCAATCTGCTGATTTCATAATATGTCACTTTGTTTATAAAATAGCAGGAACGTTGTTGATTTCTATCTCCACAAAATCCTTTCCTCCCTTTTTAATGCAGAAAGCAGTCCTAAAAAAAACTCCAAGGCAATTGAATTTGGTCACGCACTTAACCCAAGGCGTAATACCAAACCTTGTCAGCAGAACAAGCATCCAATATATATATATACCTCTCGCACATAATCCAACTTTCGCTCCACCCAAAATTCATACATAGCACAACGCCCATCGATCGCAGGTAGCTCTAAACCATGGAGGAATCCTCATCATCAACCATAACATACTAACCATGCAGCGCTCCTTTGATTACAACAGTAAATACTTGACACTTCTTACGCGGTTTCAAACTGATAATTGAGAAATATTAAGCTGGCGAGCGCACACTCTCCCTCCACAGGCACAGGTAGGAACAAATAAAGTCCATGCAAACAATCAAGAGGTATTAATGGAACCACCTCTGTTCCAGAATTAACACACCACGCAACAGTTATATCTTGCCAGCATTTTATAAACCACACATATCAGTTGCGCCCTCATTGATTGTGAACAGGTAAACCAAG
>APFE030090078.1:112110-155179 GCA_000404065.3 Pinus taeda
AAACAACTATGTATATATTATGCAAACCCTGAAAATTTTTTACGGCTAAAATATTTCAAATATTCTCACTATTCTGCGTTATCGTCATTTTCTATGTATATTTTTTAATTATTTTGTTTAACGTCTAACATATATGGGTAAGAATTATAATTTTAAATTGTATAGTTACATAATTTAAGTGTCTTAGGAGATTTTCAAGGACTTAAATCTATTTATTTACATTCAAAATCGCCAATTTATAAACAATATATATTTTGAGTTTATATTAGTATTATTAATTATAATTATAATCAGTGAGGTTATTTTAGCCACTAATATATTAAATGATAAAGAGAGATCAAATCTTTTGAGATGCAAATTTTTTTTCACTTTTTTAATTATAAAGAGTTTTCTACCCTGTTGGAGATAATTACGCCCACCAACACACTGCCTCATTGTCGCACACCGCCTCACCACCATAACCAGTTCAAATTTGAAAGAACATCACTGCCTTGACTCTTTCCACTTGAAAGGGAAATTAACCGACTTATTTTGTGTATAAATTGAGATGAGGCATAGCAGAGATGTATATGTTTTTTCATGTCAGTTCTTTAAGATAGTTATTGTTATTGGGCTTTAACATTTTGATCTTCTAAAAACTCATGTATGGTTTTTGTTTAGTAGCCACAACTACATGTTTCATTATGCATTTAGTCTTTCATTTGGTATCAGAGCATTGTGCTCTATTACTTTCATCTGGTATCAGAGCAAGGTTACACCAATCATCATCGATCTTTTCCTCGGTTGCAGCTTGAACTTCTCTAAACATGGCAACAATCTGTGCCTCTTCTTTATGGTTCCTTCTCTTAATTAGCTTCAAACATGCTTTAAGACCCATGACTGATGTCTTTCCTTTGCCTTATAGTTGCTTCCCTTATTGCATAAGGCTATCTTCCATATCAATCATCTACCTCTTTATCGTGATTCATTTTCTTAATCTACTTCAATCACGCTTTGTGATCCATAATGCTTTGTGACCCATGATTGTTGTCTTTCCTCTTTCTTATAATTGCTTTCCCGATTACATGAGACTATCTTCCATATCAACAATCTCTCCCTCATTGTTGTGATTCCATATAAAACTATGTCTTGGCTACGATGCATTTCTCCAAAATTATCCTGCTGCACGCCGACTTGTTCTTGCCCGTTTGCAACAACGCTTGAAGAGCTATTGAAGGGTGGATGAGAGTGAATCGAGAGACTAAGCAGCGTGGTAAAAAATCCTCGTGACCAAATTCCAACACAGGAGCAGACGCATCATCTGGGCTTAAAGCATAAGCTCCAACCTCCTCCCCAGTTTTTCGCTCCATCTTACAAGGCCGAGTGGCAGTTGAGCCATAGTCTGCATCATTTGTAAGCAGAGATCGCTAAAGGGTTTGAAACAGAGTATATAGGAGTCACCGTTAGATTGAGGAGCAGCCGCAATTGTCGTTGTCGTGAACAATCCTCACCACATCATCCAAGAAGTTAGCATGGTCGTTATAATTCTCGTTTCAAAAGGGACCACGAAAATTCATGAAAGGTCCAACGCACAAAGGTCACATGCATAATTTTTTTAAGCCCGTCGTAAGTTTGAGAGGGAATATATTTCTCGAGAGCCTTTAGAGTATATTGAAAACCTGGATTACATTATAAAGTTTTTTTTTTTAAAAGGTGGTTATAAAGTACTTTATAAGGTCTTAAAAAGCATATTAAATGTTATTTTGATTAAACGCTGAAGACCCTCACATGGGTATCTTTTAAAAAGAAATTACTTTTAAAGGCATGCTTATTGCATGAAGATTTGATGAAGTATGTTTGATGTTATTAAATGGGCTTAAAACCAAAAATACAAAAATATTACAAAGGTTTATAAAAGATTTTTATTAAAGAGAATATGGTTTGAAAATGTGCATAAGAGTTTTATTTGAACAAGAGTTTAGTGCTTTGCAAAAGTCTTTTAATTTGAATTTTTTTTTGTCAAGCATGACCCTGTTTTGGGTGAAGATTGTGCCTTATGGGGTGCATATGAAAAATCATATTTTTTTCGAGGGCAATATGGAAGATAGCCTCATGCAATCATGGAAGCAACTATAAGACAGCGGAAAGACAACAGTCATGGGTTGCAAAGCGTGATTGAAGCATATTAAGAAAAAGAATCGCAATGAAGAGGTAGAGATCGTTGTCGTGTTTAGAGAGGTTCAGGTTGTAGCCGAGGAACTAAGAAGTCTAGCCAAAGATGGAGAAGAAATCAATGGTGATTGGTGTAGCCTTGATCTGCTACCACCACCTATGTTTACTAGTAAATATTTTGATTTGTGGGTTATCAAAATGTTAACTTTTCTTCGAGCTAAAGAGTTAATTGAGTACCAGTCTAATAATCCATATGATGAAGTTTTCAATGCTTTAGCATTAAATTTTATAAAACATGGATTGGATGAGAAGTTTTTGTACAAGGTAGCAAAAGCTGCAACTTCCAAGGAAGGATGGAAGACCTTGGAAGAAGAATTTGGTGCAAGGGGGAGTAATCAAGTTGAAAATACTAACGTTGTGCAACCTTCTATAGTAGTGTCTCAAGATGAAAAGAAAGATATATTTGTAGCAGCGAATCTAAAAAAAGATGAAGAGTTTGGTGAATATCACTTGAATGTGGGTCAAAATGTTGATGATGTGTTATCAGTAGGAGTTGATTTTGGCATAGATAATGCTACCAATGCAGAAGCAACTAATTCAGTGGATCTAGCAATTGAAATTTCTGATGTTAACTTTGATCAAGAACAAGTAACTAGTGATCAGTGGTTTCATATGATGTAGCAGAAACGTCTTATTGATATGTTGTTATTTGGCGAGAGAAACCCACTTGTGCCTGGAAACCAAGTAGACGAAAACTAGTTTGCAGAAGCAGAGATGGAGAATCAAGATTTTGAGGCATCGACAGGGTCAAAGAAGGAAGAAGAGAAGAAATTTCTCATTGCAAACCTAAACATAACCAATATGGTTCTGAAGATGTTTTTTCATATAAAATTAACATTGATTTTGTGTGTGCATACGTTAGAAGCAATCAAGATGAAACAAAAAAAATTGAAGAATAATTAAAGTTCCTTGAAGCATGGCTTGAAACACCATGTGTTGATGATGTCTGCATAGAAGTTACAACAATGAATGTCGAAGACAACATGGACGATGTACAAAGTGAAAATGTCACTGAAATTTTCATTTATTGGAGTCCTGAAGAGATAAAATTCTGCTAGAAACTTATGTTGCAACAAATTAATAATCAAAAGATTGATGATAGTGAACAAACTATAGAAGATGACATGTGGAATTAGTCCACATATGAGTAGATTTTTGAAGACATAGATGACATCCATGGATAGCCAGATTTTCTATTCTTTTATGATAAATAAAGCTATCACGATGAAAGAGCTGCAAATTCAAATGAAGAAACTAAAATTTGGACCCTACAGCAAAAAGTCAAAGATGAATCATTTCAGAGGATACAGGATCTCGAAGGAAAGGAAAAAGAAATCTAGCACAAGGGTTAATGTCAAAGTTTTGAGTCACTTTAAGCCTAACTGAGACTTAGACTAGCAGACATGTTTAAGTTATGATGAGTCAAGGTTAAATTGTCAGTAGTAATTAAGGGGGAGTGTTGGAGATAATTATGCCCACCGACGCACTGCCTCACCGTCCCACATGGCCATAACCTATTTAGATTTGAAAGAACATTACCATAATGACTCTTTCGACTTGAAAGGGAAATTAACCAACTTATTTCGTGTATAAATTCAGATGCGGCATAACATAGATGTATCAGAGTTGTAATGCAGTTGTAGCTCCATGTTTTTGTAACACATTTGTAGTTTCATTTTTTTCATGTGAGTGCTTTAAGCTAGTTATTTTTCTTGGGCTTTAACATTTTGATCTTCTGAAGACTTATGTATTGTTTAGTAGTTGCAACTGCATGTTTCACTATGCACTCAGTTTTTCAACCCCATGAAATTTGCTGGCTGAACCACATTTAATATAAATCTATAATAACTATCAAAATAAAATCACAACTTAGATCATATATTTAATTATAGAAATCGTCCTCTCATATATGTCAAGTTTTACAATTTACAACTTTTTTTTTCATTTTTTCCTCTTCCCTCAAAATACACTATCAAAACATTAAAGAAATTGCAAATAAAAACATTTTAATTATAATATCCATATAATTATAATTTATTACATCACTATCAAAAAAATTACTTTAACATTTCTATTAACATCTATATAATTCTATTTAACAACATCACCATCCAACTTTCTTCAAATTACTTTAACATTTTTATCATATGTACATATATCCTCTTGATCAAATCAATTTCATTTTTATCATATGTACATATATCCTCTTGATCAAATCAATTACTATTATAAGTTCTCATTGGGATTTAAATTAACCACTTACAAAATAAAAGTGTCTCGAATTCAAGTTTTGAAGTACGTTTTTTTTGACATAAAGGAAAATCTATCATAACTTAGTTGTCAAAACAGTAGTGAGGACAACCATCCTATCATAACTTAGTTGTCAAACCAACAGTGAGGACAACCATCTCTAACTACTAATTGTAAATGGAGACTATCTCATCTCCGTTATTCAAGAAAAACCACACCAGCTGAAATAACCAACTAGTGGTCTATAAGGAGACATGCTTTCACTCCATGATGTCTCTCGATCTTGGGTCGTTGATTTATTAATATGAGCTCTTAACCAAACAAAAGCAATTTTAAAACATACTCCAAACTCATTTTTGAAGTATATATTGTTATCTCACAGCATTATAAATTTCCACACATCAATTTTTTATTTAAATAATAAAATATCATAAACATGATTTTTATTTTTTATTAACTTAAAAAAAATCAAAATGAATATTTCACATTAACATTTTTTCCTTTCTCCGGGAAGTAGAACCACAAGGGTTTAAATGGTTGAGAGATTGTGCGAGTGTTTAAATTATTTTTTAATGGTAAAGATAAATTTAATACTATTAAAAATTTAAAATTTTTGAAGCATCTCAAAACTTGAAACTTAATTATTATAATTAATATTTTTATTCCTATTATTTTTATAACTAATTTGTACCTTTTTAGACTACCCTAAACAAATATATCTGTATATCAACTTGAACTTTAAAAGTTTGAACAAAACTTGTCTAGAATTCGCTGAGTGCCAAAGATCTTGTACTTTGGTTTGACAATGTGAATAACATGAATCGATAAACAACCCTCCATGGCATGAGTCCAACACAGGTGTTAATGCAGTGATCGTCTTGTCCTTGTATCCTGTGATTGGTAACAGTATGTTATTGGACTCATCATAATATTCCTTAATCTTGGTATTGGTAACAGTATTGAAAAATACTTGAATAATCTCTTCACAATATTGGGTGTTTTTACAATGCATCTCTTATCTAATTATTGCAGAATGTTTTCACAATAAATCAAGTATGGTTCACAATCTTGGTATTGATAACAGTATTGAAAAATACTTGAATAATCTCTTCACAATTTTGGGGTTTTTTACAATGCATCTCCTATCTAATTATTGCAGAATGTTTTCACAATAATTCAAGTATAGTTCACAATCTTGGTATTGATAACAGTATTGTAAAATACTTGAATAATCTCTTCACAATATTGAGGTTTTTTACAATGCATCTCCTATGTAATTATTGCAATATGTTTTTACAATAATTCAAGCATGGTTCACAGAAACTTGAATTCGAAATAAAAAACGCTTAGTGTTACTAGAAAGAGAAGCCTCAGGTATTTATGCAGAAAGTAACCTTTCATTATTTTCAATTTCCACGGAGCGCATGTCGTGATATTCGCCTTACACTCATGCCAAATACCATTGGGATCTGTTGAAAGAAGCACCCAACTATTTGCAACCTGTAGAAAACCAATTGACAGGGATAGAAGATATGACATCACATTCAATTTTTGTATGATGTAGAATAAATAGTGAAAAAGTCTCCAGAGATTTTATCTACCTGTGTTGTATCATATTCAGAGTTTACAACAAAAGGTGGTGGTTTGATCAGCTGTAAACGATATTGTGAAAGAAACACTGCCATTATGTAAAATCAATGTTAGTAACGACTTCTAAAGATAATTTCTATTATAGGTGGAGTTCTCCCGGTGGGACGCCATTAGTTAGGTTTTGCTAATCGGTTAGGGAAGTAATCTTTTTTGGTGGATATTTTGAGATATTTCTTTAAAAAAGATGGAGAAGTAAAACTTAAGTGCTATCCATTTATTCTCACAAATTTCCATGCATTAATTTAATGTACAAAGTTAATGTACCTTTGTACTATTTACAAACCTAATACAATGTTTTTTTTTTGGATTAAATGGATATTTTTGGTGCATATCTTCTATGGATGGTTTCCACCATGGAATACATCTCTCTACACTTCTTTTGGACAAAAACTCTACTTATATCCTAAAATGATCAGTAGCTTCTCGTCTATTGCGGACAATGAACTGAATTGTGCAAATTGATCGGATTTTACCCAACTAAAATGTGAGACGTGGAAACTATTGGGTCTTTACTACTCTCCTCTAACACAGATTAAAATCGTTGTTGTTCTCAGCTACTCAATGATAAATTATCTAGTTACCATAATTGTTCAGATATGACACAAAGGATATTAATTAGACATCTCCCACAATGTGGTTAGGGTTCCATTTTGTATTACAATGTAATAAAACAATATTTTGATATAGCTCAAACAACAAGTTATATTCTTCGTCGGTGGCTCTAAAGTAGGTATATGTGGTAATTGGAGAAGAAGTCTCATAAATCTTACTAATTATCAATGCTTTCCTCTAAAACATGAGATATTTTTCTTATAGATACATGTAGATAGGGGATGGTTCCCTATAGTTGAGTGCATAATTTACTAGTAAGCAAGATATATTTTCTTAGTTTCTAGCTTGTCCACCTTTCTCAGTAAAGGTTTTCTCTACTCCTTTTATCTCTTTCTTCCATTGGGCCCACTTCGCCTTGTGGGATTCTAGGTGTCTCACTCATTTTTCTCTATCTCTTTTGATATCTTGGTGATGCTCTTCTATTAGTAGCATCCCATAGTCATAAGCTCCCATTATATTTGTCCAGTTATCATCCTTGGCATTTCCCCACACATATTGGATGTTTGTTCGAAAAAATTTTCTCAACTATCACTTTGGCATTTCCCCACACATTTTAGACCATGAAAGTTGGAAGATATATATAGAATATCATAATGCACTTGTGGATCAAATTTTAGACCTTGGTTCATTATATTTTTCATAGATATGCTTTGAGGAAGTTAGGCTTCTTGAATGCTCCTAAAATCTACTTTAACCAAGTCATCTTTCCATTTTCACTATAAATTTTCCTCTGGGATGTTTCATACTATGAAACTTGGAGGATACATATAGAATATTTTCATGTAATAGTGGTTGAAATTTTAGACATTGGTTCGCTATAATGTTATAAATATGCTCAAGGAAGTTAGGCTTTCTAGGTGGTCCTAAAATAAGCTTCAAATAGGTTAGCTTGGAATTTTTTCTATAACTTTTCCTTGGGATGTTTCAAATAATGAAACTTGGAGGATATATATAGAATATATTCATATACCCTTGGTTAAAATTTCAAACCTCTTTCTATAATTTCAAATATATGCTCCGAGGAAGTTAGTCTTCCTAAATTCTCCTAAGATCTACTTCAAATAGGTCAGCTTGGTATTTGATTTATAACTTTCTTTCTATAGTGTTGTGGAATGTGAAATATGGAGGATACATAGAAGAGATATCAAGGTATATATGTTAGATATTTTAAGCCTTGTTTCATTATAATTGTGAAGATGTCATCTAAGAAGTTATTCTTCCTGAATGCTCCTGAAACATGTTTCAAACAGGTCAGATTGAAACTTTTTCCATAAATTTATTTTTGAGATGTTTCAAACTAGGAAATATAAAGAAAGAGAAGAGATGTCAAGGTATACATGGTATAATTTTAGGACCTTGTTTTTATATAGTTTCATAAATATTATTTGAGGACATTAGTATTCTTAAATGCTCCTTATATAAGCTTCAAACAAGTCATCTTTGGAAAATTTTCTATAAATTTATTTTTGATATGTTTTAGATTGTGAAATATGGAGGAGACGAGGAAGAGATGTTAGATACCTTTAGTAGAAAATTTAAACTTTTTTTTTCTATAATTACTAAGATATAATTTGAGGAATTTAGTGTTCTTGAATGCTCCCGAAACATGATTCAAACATATGAACTTGGAAATTTTGCTATAACCTTCTTTCTGATTTGCTTTAGATTGTGAAATATGGAGGAGACATAAAAGAAATATCTTGGTACCTTTGACAATTTTTAGATCCAAATTTTCAAAATTGGATATGTGCAATATTGTGCAAGTTTTTTCTTGGGAAGAAGCCAAAAGAAAAAATTTTAGGAAGAAGTAGAACAAGTGAAGGAACATATAGCAAGTAGACTTAGTGGAGGTAGAAGTAACTAAAAAAAATTTTGAAGGTAGAAACAACAAGCATAGTTGGTGAAAATGGAAGAAACAAATGAACATTGTGAAGAAGAAAGCATACTCTGTGAAGTAGGTTGGTGCCTATGAATATTTTTAGAAGTTGGGATTGGTGTGTCTTATAGGTTGGTGCCTATAAATATTATAATCGAGGGGATTGGTGTCACATGTACATTAGTTCCCACCAAGAAACATATGGGATTGGTGTCTCCTATAGTTTGATGCCCAAAAAGTAGAAAAGGGGACTGATGAATCCTATAACTTGGCACCTACAAAAAAAGAGAGGGGATTAGTGTCTCTTGTAGGTTGGTTCCTACAAAGAAGAAAAGGGGTTCGATGTCTCCTATGCGTTGGTGTTGTTGTGGCCACAACCACCAGCCTATTAAAACTTTCCCTGGTAGCAATTTTGAATGGGTCCCCTAGAAATCTAATCTCTCATCTCTCTGAATGATCTGTTTCATCCCAGTGATTTTAACTCTATCACGAGTCAAATTTTCAAGTCATAATGGTTGAGCCCCTTGAATAAATCTTGGCTGCATGGTTCATTCATGACCCAACCTAGCCCTTCATTCATTCCCTTCATGAGGACTTTTCAAATCCTTATAAGAATTCATAGTACATTTATGCCTGCACATATAATCACCCCCACCCTCACTATAGCCATTTGAGTACTTAACACACAAAACCTTCTATCGCATCTCATTTCCATTTTCACTCTATGCAATGAAAGACTTCATTAACATGCATAAATCTTCCTTTTTTTGCTTATCGCACTCAACCCATGTAACGCATACCATAAGGCACTGGACCCGACGACATTATAAACTACAATATATACATATGTCAAGTCTGAAGCCCCGTCGCATATCGCAATCAGCCAAGGTCTAAGGCTTATATATATAAAGTGAGTCGCTATACTCTGGACCTAACGACACTATTAACCATACTTCATACATATGTTGGGTCTGGGCCCATATCGCATATCGCATATTGGCAGAGCCTGGACCTTATACAAAATGTGTGCAGCGATATGGTGGACTTGTCGGGCTGATATATATAGATATATATATATATAATATATATTAATAATATTATATATATATTATATATATATATATATATATATATATATATATATATATATATATATATATGTATGTATGTATTTGGGTCCGGGGGCATATTTCATATCGCTTATCGGCGGAGCCCCAGGCTTGTGTATATTGCAATATACGATATGCCAGACCCGACCATAGTTATAGGCCTCGATACATAAAATTTGAGGTCCGGCCTAAGTGATCGGTGTGGGATTTTCTTTGTATTCCCGTGTTTTCCAAATTTCTTGATATAACAAAGGGAGCAGGTTTTTAGTGTAACAGGCATGCCTGTGGAGTCCCATTAGTGTAATTGCACATTGGGGAAGTGGAAGGCATGGGTACTGCGAGGGGCCGATACCCTATTGAGATTAAGTAAAGCCCTCGAAAATTATTCAAAGCCTATGGATTAAGCAGGAAAATTGTGTGTTAAGTGTGTTTTGTGTGTAAATCATTTTCTTTCACACTTGTTCCCCGTAGTTTTATAAAAGTGAATAAAGGTGGCATTTATGTTTCATTTGAACATTTCAGTTATATTGTTCACAATCATGAAGCTAATGACAACTATCTGTGTAGGCAAGAATTAAAGGATGTTGGAGTGGATTCAAAGAGTCATGGATGCAGAAGTGTTGTGTTTTAAGATCTGGCCTCAGGCATTCCAAGTTGGGATCCCACGCATCGCCTATGCATTTTGAAAGCAATGTTGTCCTGATTTTCACCATGGGGAGGCAACACACAGTCACCCTTTTATCAACATCTGTTCACTTCCTCAGGAAAGGAAGCGCTCCAGCAAATATGCTTTCTACATGTCAGCAGTTACGCTAACAATCCTATCTCTGTATACTCAAATTGTATATCGAAAACAACTAGGGAGATGAAGAGGTAGGGAAGATCGAGAGTCATGGGCTACCTCCGAAGATGAGAAGTGGCCTTTTTTTTGGGGAAGAATGGTTTTGGTTTATTGTGAATAAAGAGGATTGTTTGCTTCAATAAGGGGCCTTTAGTTTTTGTTTTATTTTCCTTTGCTTTTATGTGTTTGAAGCAAAGTGTTGCCGAGGGCATAAATATAAATGTGATTTGTGTTTGTGCACATGGATGGCATACTGCTCATGGTTAGTCTTGTTTATTTGAATATGATTCAATTGCTTGGTTAACTTATGAGCGATCTCTGATTCAAAACCATATTAAACACTAGTTGCACATTTATTTGTATGGAAAGGAATGTGTATTCTTGTATGAGTAATCTGATTGCAATCAAGCTCTAATATAGCCTTGCTCATCTATGAACTCAGTAATTGATTATTTTGGACTTGGAATTTATTCATGGTGTTTAATCTCTTTTATTATGCTCCTGCAAGATAGACTAGAATAGTTAAGCTTAGCATAGGAAAGTAGAAGTAGCGTAGATATGATTTGATACATATAGGTTAGATGTTTCCTTTTTTTGTTGATTTAAATGAAGTCTTCCTCTGGGGAGCAATCTTTCAACACCAATAATAGTTCACGGGGTCCTTTAAAACCTGTCAGAACTAGCCACTCCAAATGAAAGCAAGTCTAATTGGGGCCTATGATCGGGTTAGTTCCCCTTTTTGGCATAACGAAAATTCGCCATGTCAACAAATTGGTGCTAGAAGGAGGGCCTGAACTATCGTCCACAGCTTTTCAAGATTTCATCTAAATGTGCCACGCATGGATTCAAGAATATTAATACATAAAATTTGAAGGTCGAAAAGACCCCTCCTCTCATTCAGAAAAGCCTCGTTTCGAAGAAGAGACATTGTGGGAGTATCCTGTCACTCAGGAACAACTAGTCAAAAGACTTACTAAGGCTTATGCTCATTCCATATCGCATCTCCCTATCTTTCAATCTTTACCTCCGACAACAAAAAGAAAACCAAGGGTCTATCACATAAACGAGGAAACATTTGTGGCCCCTTCTCTTGAAGATATTGTGCTTGATTCTTTATAGAGTATCAACTCTCCTTGGGAAGAAATCCCTGAGGATCCCCCGTCTGAAGGCAATCCCTGGCCTAATTTGGTAAATCATAATGAAGAGACCCTCACCAGAATCTCCATATCCATAACATGGCTAACGTTCCTCCTCCAGGTGGGAATCAACCTCTACTTCCCCCTCCTCCAAGTGGAAATCAACCTCCACCACCTCCTCTGGGAGCATTGCCTCCCTGGCTCGCCCAAGATGCCATGGAAATACCTGGGCAGCAGCATCCCTTACCCAAGAATGCAAAAAAGGTACTGCCTAAATTTGACCCTGAGCGAGGAGACACCGCTGAAAACCATATCAATTCATTCTTCCTGGCCATGCTCATGCTAGAGGTAGTTGATGAAGATATATTCTATGGCCTATTCCCTTTTACCTTGACTGGTGTAGCTTCCACACGGTACTTTAGCTTGAGAACCGAATTGATCACCTTGTGGGCTGCCTTTCAACAAGCCTTTCTAGACAAGTATGGTGATGACAAAACCCCTGCTACATTAGTCTTAGAACTATCCCATTTGAAAATGGAAACCAAAGAAAAGGTTAAGGATTTTAATATCCAGTTCAACACCTTGTTCAACAGAATCTCAGCCACCACCAAACCTACAGAAGATGTGCTCATGGAATCCTTCATCACTGCTCTCCCTGTCCCTACTGTGATGTGGGACAAAAGAAGTAACACACAGACCGTACAAGGTGCTATTGATCAAGCAATAAAAATCAAGAATCAAATGCTCAGTCTCACCACATGCCACCCTACAACAAGAGAAAAGAAAGCCTCTCAAGCATCCAAGAATAATAATGGGAATGATAACAAAGGGGTTGAAACCAAGGAAAATGATACCACAAATGTAGAAGGTTTGCACTAGATCATTAAGAAGCTTACAAATACAGTCATTGATATGAAAAGAAATTCTAGAGAGAGTACTAGTGGTAGTGGAGGAGACTATGACAACAGAAAGCCCTTCAAGCCTTTCTATCGTAAGAAAATAGAAGGTGATCATGGTCAACTTGCACATCCTGCTCCACCCAATGAAGGGAATTTAATTATGGAAGAGCTGGCTCTTATTGGATCGCTCCTTAACAAAGAAGAACCTATAGTGGAGCTGGAGCCATAACAAGAAAATGAGGAAGAGTATCAAGTAGAAGAGCCCATGGACGAAGAATGTGATATCAATGTACCGTGGGATTTCTATACAAATGAAAATGATGATGACAAAGAAGATTGTATGGCAGAAATCCACACCAATGAAATCCACACACAAATTAAAGGGACTCTTTAAGGTGTGATGAACCCTGTTGACCAAACAAATAAATATGTCCACCCCTTGAAGGCACCCACTCCCAAAGCACCTATTGAGAAGGGTAGATCAGGTGGTCAGTCCAAGAATACCCTAGTGGAAAACCTCCTAGAGAAAGACAACACAACTCTCACTGCAACAAAGGCGACTCGAAATGGTAAACTCCCACCTAATAACAACAAAACCAATATGTTTACTTTACCCTATCTTGTTTATAACATTGATTACAATATTGTGGATGATATTAAGAAGTCTAGGTCCAATATCACATACTTTGATTTGTTGAAATTAAAAAAGAAAAGAGATCTGCTCCTGAAAGCTATGAATGAGTGAAATTCCAAAACTCCCACCATCCCAAGCAGTCAAACTAAGAATTTAGTGACCAGACTTGTCAACACCTCCAATACAACCCAAATACCATCAGCTATGGAAGCCACTATGTCTAAAATAAATCGCAAACCCCAAGATGTTAGTGCAGCCATGATAGGGAGGAAATCAAAATCCATGACTCCACCTTTCCTTATCACATTTGAAATCCTCAACATGAACGTACATAATTTCTTGGTATATTCTGACACCTCATCCACTGTGATGCCTTATGCTGTTGCCAAAAGACTGCATGCTACACCTGAGAAAACTGGGACTTGAATTATGCAATTAGACATGACGAATGTGAAAGTGATTAGGGAACTGAAAGATGTGTTGATTCGGATGGTTGCTAAACCACAGTACACAAAAGTCATTGATATAGTGGTAGTCGATATACCCAAGGCTTATGGAATGCTGCTTAGTAGGGATTGTTCAGCAAAATTCAATGGATATTTCTCAACTGATTGGTCCCATCTATTGTTGCCTCATAAGGGAATAGGTGATATGCTGAGAGTTGATCGAGAAAGATACATGAAGTATGTGGTAACAGAACTAAATGGTCCCAATGAGCATGTAATGTTTACCAACTCCATCCTTGGGAATTATAGTTTCAATGTTTGTGCCACAGAAACCTGTTTTGGAGAATTCCATGTAGAAATAGTTGAAGAAAATTTGACATTCACACAATTGGAAATTCCCTCCCATAATCCAACTGATGAACTATCTTGTATTATAGTATATGATAGGACTAATTTCTTAGGTGGTAGTTCAATTGATGTAGCATTATATTCTATATTCTGGACACTCTATTTTGATGGCTCTAACTGCCTTGAAGGTGTAGGTGTTGGGAGTATTCTCATTGACCCACAAGGGAACCAACATTTGATGGCCATCTGGTTGGAGTTTGCATGCACCAAAAATACAGCAGAATATAAAGGCTTGCTGCAAGGCCTAAAGAAGGCCATTGATATGAATGAAAAAAATCTTAAAGTTTTTGTGACTCATAGATAATCGTGGATCGGCTAAGGAAAAGGATACATTGCAATTCACCACACCTAGTAAGGTACCAACATGAGATATCGAACTTAATTGATAGTTTTGAGTCTTTTAATATCACATACATACCTCGAGGGAAAAACCAATATGTTGTCTAATGGCTAATATCGCTGCTAAACTTTTTCCTAATTTTATATTGAAGAAAAATAAATGTTCTCTTGAATTGATTTTCAGACCATCTATGCGTAATAACATCTTGATTGGCAGGTGTTCGAAGATGATGAGAAAATCCTTGAGCTCTTGCACTGCGAGATGACATTCAAAAATGTAGTCATTGACGAAGAGGAGCATGACAAGCTTACGAATGACAGGGAAGGTGAGAAAAAGGGTCAGCCCAATGTGATAACCAAGTCAGTTGTTAAGACGAAGCACTTGTATGACTTGCATGATAAATTCAAGAAACTGACTAACTGCAAAATGCATAGCTCATCCATGAAGTATGAATTAGTCAACCTTGGGACAAAAGAAGACCCAAAAAATGTCAATTTGGGCTTGGGGTTCTCTCGACATGAAAAGGCTACATTTGTTAAGCTATTTAAAGAATACAAGGATGTCTTTGCGTGGACGTATGAAGACCTAAAAACCTTTGATACTAGTGTTGTGCAACATGTAATCCCTTTGGAAAAAGAGGCCAAGCCCTACCAACAAAATCTACATAGATGCATCCAAGCCTAGAACCATTGGTGAAGAAAGAACTAAACAAGATGCTGGATGCTAAAATCGTCTTCCCGGTTAGTCAATCTCGTGCCAGTAACAAAGAAAGATGGAGACATCAGGTTGTGTATTGATTTCAGAAACCTAAACAAAGCATCTCAAAAGGATAACTATCATGTCCCTTATATGGAACACATCCTTTAGTGCATTTCTGGGTCTGAAATGTTGTCCCTATTAGATGGGTTTTTAGGATATAATCAAGTATTGGTATCTCATGGGGATTAGCTTAAGACAACCTTCAACACTAAATGCGGGCACTTATGCATATCGTAAAATTCCTTTTGGACTCATTAACGCGGGTGCCACATTCCATAGAGCTATGGACATAGCTTTCCGAGGGTTGATTAACAGATCAGTAATGGTTTACATGGATGACATCATTGTGTATTCATATCACAAAAGGGATCATATTTATCACCTGAGACAGATTTTCGAAAGATGCCGAAGGTATGGAATTTCATTGAATCCCAAGAAGATCATTTTTTCAGTCACAGAGGGGAAACTACTGGGTCATATCCTCTCTAAAGAAGGGATTGTTATTGATCCTGGAAGAATAGAGACCATCATGAGAATACAACCCCCTGCCAATAAAAAAGGCATGCAATCATTCTTCAGGATGATTAATTTCGTTAGAAATTTGTCTCAGGCTTTGCGGAAATAGTGCGCCCCATACAGTTGATGATGAAGAAAGACGTTGTGTATAAATGGAGCGATGAAGCCTATTAGTGTTAGTGTCTTCACACTGCCATTAGTGATCAAAATATACTCTTTTGCATTTCATAGTAGGAGTCCCATATTGATGAGTTTGCATTCCATTAGGTCATGGATTCACTGATGGTAGGGTTTTCTTCAATTTTTCCCTCATGATCTGTACTTGCTAATCTTCTTTCATATATTTCAGTCATGGCTCACGTTCACTTTGAAATTCATTTCATTAGGTCTTAGGTTTTGGTCTCATTAGGTTTCGGGGTCCCACCATGGTCAAATCCAATAATTAAATGCCAATAATGGTCAACAAGGATATGAGGAGACTAATAATGATTGTTAAAATCATAATTTATCAGTTTGAAACCCGAATGTGGTTCTCACCTGAAAACTTGTTTTGAGGTGAAAACATAGTATTATTGTTTTTATCTTTCTTCATGATGTAATTTTATTGTTTCTATATGTAATATTTGTTCCCAAGCTCCTCCTAATCTTGTGATGTTGCCAAGCATCTTCCATTGCCAAAAAATCAAAGTGATATAGAGCATTAGTCCACTTGTAAGCAAAAGAGAACTACACTTACAAAAAAAAACAGAGCATTGAAAAAGACAAAATACATTACAAAAATGGGCTTTCAAAAATAAAAAATTAAAACGGATCATATATAAACTCATTCTTTCCTACTTTCATGCCATTCTGTTATTGAGTAAATCCAAAGAGCCAAGGAGAGAGGAAACATGATTTCTAAGTGTCATTGAGTGAAATAGAGGAAATCGTTGCACTTCTGGAGGTTTTGGACCAGTGCTACACTCTTGGGAAGTGGCTCTGTGCTCCTAGCCTGGCACTATGCTCCTGGAATTTTCACATAGTGCAGAATAACACTGGCGTTGTGCTCCTAGAGCAACACTGTGCTCCTGTAGCTGGCATTGTGCCTTGAATAGAAAAGCCCACAAGCGCTCCAAGCATCCAAATTTTTCCAAGTTGCTTCCACATTTTCTCTTAGCAAGTAAGTACGATCACTCCTTCTGTTGGTTAGTGTGCACATGTGAAGATTTCCTTGGTTTTTCATCCTCAAAGTTAAAACCCTAATCTCTATTGCATTGCCCTAGTTTTCCTACCATTCATTTCATAAGCTAGAACCCTTATTCCATTATTGTTATCACACTTTGTTACCCCCTTATCACTCCCCAAACTTCCTCCCTCATACATTTTTCCCACACTTCCTCCAATTCATTTCCCATACCACCATCTATACATTACCACTCTGCAGACTAAGGGAAACATGGACAGAGATAGTGATCAAGAATATGAGGAGGAAAAATTCAGTGATAGTTCTATAGAGAGGCACAGGAAACAAAGGAAGCCCCATAAAGGAGGAAAAATCATCAGAGAGGAGCCCACTAGTTTGAGAGAATTACAAGCTTCCCCACTTGTAGTTTCTTGTTTCAAACATCAAGCATGTTTTAAATTTTGTGAAATGTTGGAAAGAGTTCAGTTTCAGCATGAGTTAGCTAGACTTTTTGTGACTCATTTACATAACAATGAGGTGAAACTTGCTGGAGTAACCTTTACAATATCACGAGCTATCATTTCAGAGGCCACTAGAATCCCTAATGTTGGAGAAAAATGGTGCAAGGGTCATGACCTTGATGAGGACTACTATGAAACTTACATCAAGCCTTAATACAGAAACAAGGTGAAAAGGCTTTTCCCCTTTAAATTTTTTGAGAATGGGTATGTTTCTTTGATGAGGATTATCATCAAGTATTTTAGTTGAGAAGGAAAATTCTCGCTATTGTATGCTTATCATATCAAACTCCTCATGCACTTCACCAGGGTAAGAATGATGAATCTCCCATAATTTTTTGTTTAGAAATATTGATAAGATAGCTCACATTGTCTGGAAGAAACCATACCCTCAGTAGTTGAACAACATCTATCATTACTCTTTGATCAACATCATTGTTCTTAACCATTTGAGTTTTCTTAACATTCCTTGGGAGACTTTCATTGCTCATGAGATGTTCAAGGGTCCACAGATCCCTTCACCAGTGCATCAAGAAGAAGGTTGGCCTTCTAGCCCTAGAGAAACAAGGAAAGAGGTCAACGAAACCAAAACTGCTGAGATGCCAATGAACTTAACATATCAGAGATGCACAAGGAGACGTTTTGTAGCTGCTAGGCAAGTGTTTACTCCACAAGGTACGGAAGGGGCCTTGCCTTCATCATCAGTCCACAGGCAAATGTTTGCCCCACAAGGTGTGGAAGGGGCTTTGCCTTCGTCATCGACAAAATAGGTACAGGTTGAGCAGTTGAGCAAAGGCAAGGAAAATGTGTAGGAGGAAGATCTTGGCGATGAGGAGGAAAGAGATTTTGATCTCATTGAGCATAAGGAGCCACAATAGTGCTTTACTCATCATGGGGTTGACATCATTGACATGGAAGCTCAAGATGAAGAAACTGTCAAGGATATCATCATTTAAGAGAGGGAAGCTCAAATACAAGCTTTGGCAGACAATTTAGAGAGAGCCAAGTTCATCATCAAATATCTAGAACAGGAAAACAAACAATTGAGTGACAAGCAAGTCCTCATGGAGCTGCAAATGATCAAAGAAAACAGGCAAATGGCTAAAAAGGCTCATGTCACATTTACTCCTATTAAGCAAGAGATTGAAAATGATAAGGAAAATTGGCTTGAAAGGGTAAAAATACATCTTGAAGGACCAATTGAGAAGGCCAACAGGGATAAGAAAATTCTCCACCACATGGCTACCATTACATGACCCACAACAAAATCTGTAGCATGAGGATTAGAAAATTGGAGGCAAGGCTAAGGAGATCTTTGGAAGGAAAAAAGAGGCAAGATAAATTGAGAATGTTAGCTGAAGCCTCCCTAATCCATAACAGTAGCTAATGGTGGTGTTCCACGGGAAATTTGGGCAAATTTTGGAAAGTTTTTACATTTTTGGAATTTTGTAATTTTTAACACAAAAATTTTGCCCAGAAGCGTAGCGCCACTGGCGCTGCGCTTTTTCCTGGAGCATAAGATAGAGAAAAGGTTTAGATTTTTGGATTCATAATGATGCAGACATTCACCTTGCAAATTTTTAGAAGTTTTGGAGCAAATCTGGTCCACCAAAAGGTCCAAAAACTACCAAACAATGACCTTTCTGCCTCTTTTTGGACACATATAAGTAGTCTTGGGAGATTCACGTTTTGAGGGGGGAAATGACCTCCAAATTCAAAACAACTAGGTGTTTTAGCAACTAGACTTGCGTACCTTTCCATTGAGCTATCATGGGCTCAATTTGGTTAAGGGGAAGGCCACCAAATGCAAGTGGAAAGTGGCGCTACGCTTAGGACCAGTGGTGTTGCACTTATGGACTTTTTGCTCTGAAAACCAAAATTTACCTGTTTTGACTGTAAGTTGGATTTCTCTCTTCTCATGATGATTTCATTCATGTAATTGATGACATGGCATGTTTCTATATTAGTAAAATAGTGTTAGATGGTAGATTCATTAGTTAGAGGTGGTTTTGAGGTAAATGAATATGTTTCCACTTTTTTAGAGGTAGGTTGTTTGACTACCTATATTTCAGTTCTTTGTTGGGAAATGGTTGAAACAGCCCCTCTGATCATGGATTCGACTCCTAAAGGTAAGGATGAGTAGTTTATATTTCTATATTATGTGTTTTCTTTGTCATTTGGTGGGGTTGGATTCAACTGGATGCTCATGTATTGAACACTTATGACAGGAAACTAATAAAGTTGCAACTATTTTTATGGGATACCTATGGTATGGCCTTCAACATGTGTTTCTTCTTCAGTTAATATGTTCTCATGTTATTTATGTATGCCTCTTTCATATAATTGCTTTTGATTAGTTGTTTGCAAGTCAGATAGCTGGAATACATTAGGTTTTAATGCTCTACCTTGGGAAAACACCAATATTTAATGTTTTCTCTTCTGTTTAGGAAGGATTCTTGTCCTGCTCATGCCCTTCTTAGCTCCTCACCAGTCTAGCCTTTCACCCCATCAAGCTTTAAGGTGTTTAAATAATACCTACCTTGCCCCATAGAATCCCTTGCAATTTTGACTTAGTTTCCCATACCCAAATTACCTAGCTCCTCCCGATTTGGCAAAAACACCAACAAATTCAATCAAAACCCTTGAGCTACTACACCTAACATAAAATCTTGTTCCTGATCCAGTCACCTTGACTGAGATCCATAAGGAGAGAGCCCTCTCCTGGATTGGTAGGGCTAGCTACCATGCTAATATTGGTTTGTGGCTACCCTAGAATTGCCTCCATTCAACTTGAGGTCAATCTAGGCGATAATATAGTGGCGACCATACTAGGGAAGTAGTTTTATGTTCCTCAGTAAAATGTATCAAGTTTAGATATGATTGTTGACATTTGACAACAATCAGACATTGGAAGGCTGAAATCATTCACCTGGCGACTCTAAATCAGTTTCGAGATCAAATCTAAAGACTCCACTGGATGATGAACCCAACCAGCAGAAACATGAAGGGACAATATGGAAATATCAGTTGATGAAGAGGATGTTAGTGTTAGGCTTTTTGCTCTTTCTTGTAGGGCAAAGTTAAGGGTTGGTTCAAAACCCTACCTGATGCAAGCATCTCAGATTTCCAGCAGTTCATCAAATTTTCCCTCGACAAGTGGTTGGTCATACATAACCCTTTCTTGATTCTAGAAGAGTATAACCAGCTGAAAAGACAACCAGGTGAGACAGTACAACAATTTTCTACCAGATTTAACCAAGTTTATTGTTCGATGCTTGTTAATATAAGACCTCCTCCTGGATCCACTCTCTTGCACTACCCAGATGCCTCTGGTCCAGAAATGGAGTTTCAGCTGAGGGAAAGGAACCTTGCAACACTTGAAGAGATGCAAAATAGTGTAGTAGATGTAGAGGCTAATATGCTAATCAGAAGGGCAAAGTTGAAGGAAGAAAAGATGAAGAACATAGATCCAGAGGAATCAACATCTTTAGAGGTAAAACTCTACGTTTTGGTAAGTGCAGTCGAAGAGATGATGCAAAATATCACCACAAGGAATGAGTATGATGTTCAAGACCATGGCTCGTAGATTGAAGAAGAACAAGTGGCTAATCCAAAACATTTTCTTTCTTATCCCAGTTCTCATAGATCTGATAATGATTGTTTTATAGATCATCTTGGAAAAGAGAGATCTACTAATATGACATGTATGCTTGATGATGTCTTTTATACTAATAATTTCCCTAAGTTTTATTAGTACGATGATGATTATGTTCTCCAAACAAAAGCTAGTCTTGTAGACAAATCAGTAGCTAGTTTGTGGAAGGAGGAAGTTCACTTTCACCTTAAATACAGTGATCAACCATTACATTTCATCCGTGGAAGTGAGGAGGAAAGTGTAGAAAATTTTGAAGTAAGTGAAGGATCTTTGCCTTTTTGTTTTACTTCATTTTAGTTCATCAGAGACAACGTTTGTGAAATCAAGAATCAACCGCCGATAAGTTTTTATCTTGACCATCTAGAGGGCAATGGAATCCTTGTTCAAGATTTCTCATATATAGATTTGCAGCGCTCGAATGCCATTGATTGTCAAGTTGTAGATGAAGACTTAAAAGATGGAACATATCATCAAATGATGCAAGATGATTCCATACCATTCTTTTTTGAATCATTTCAGTATTTGAAGGGAAATTTGCATAGTATATCTTCAAATGAGCAGCCTATAGAAAATCATGCAATCTCATTGGAACCAATAGAAACTGGGTTGCAACAATCCTTTCAAGCTTTTCATGATCCAATAGCTGATGTGTTGGATGTTGTCTGGAGTCAAAGTCCTCCTTCATTAGCTAATTGTGAGCTTCAAAAATGTATTGATACAAACTTGATCCAGCAGCCAATTTCTTTGTCATTTTTAGCAGGATCCTCGTCACAAAGCTCATATGAAAGTTTGCATTCATGCTATGAGAAGAAGAAAAGTAATCCATTGGATGTGTTAAGTCCCAATGCACATGAATTCAAGATCCTTATGCAATACTTTTGGAGTCAGACAGAGCATCCATATTATTCAATCTGGGAAAATTTGGATCTGTTTACAAGTTTTCATGGGAGTTGCATTTCAGTAGTTCTCTCTTGTTGTTCATAAACAAGCACTTGCAGAGAATTACAATAGTAGCTGGAATTCTTACATGGTTGCATTGGTTGTTTCATTTCACTTGATCAGGTGAGGAATGGATCACTTAGAGTAGGGTGTCATTAATAAGCTCACAGAAGTGAGCATGGTTCAATCAGTTTCAAAGTTAGTTTGTGTCATCAAGTCATCAATTTTTAGTCATGTATTTCAAATTGAGATTTTGTTTTACTCCATGCCCAATGGATAAGGCTACTAGGTCTATGGTGTTCTTGGCACCTCCAAGGAGCGACCATCCCCATTGGAGCTAATGTTAGTGTCAGTGCCTTCACACTGCCATCAGTGATCAAAATATGCTCTTTTGCATTTCATAGTAGGAGTCCCATATTGATGAGTTTGCATTCCATTAGGTCATTGATTCACTGGTGGTAGGGTTTTCTTCAAATTTTTCCCTCATGATCTGTACTTGCTAATCTTCTTTCATATATTTCAGTCATGGCTCATGTTCACTTTGCAATTCATTTCATTAGGTCTTAGCGTTTGGTCTCATAGGTTTTGGGGTCCCACCATGGTCAAATCCAATAATTACATGCTAATAATGGTCAATAAGGATATGAGGAGACTAATAGTGATTGTTAAAATCATAATTTATCAGTTTGAGACCCGAATGTAGTTCTGACCTCAAAACTTGTTTTGAGGTGAAAATAGAGTATTATTGTTTTTATCTTTCTTCATGATGTAATTTTATTGTTTCTATATGTAATATTTGTTCCCAAGCTCCTCCTAAGCTTGTGATTTTTCCAAGCATCTGCCACTGCCAAAAAATCAAAGTGATCTAGAGAATTAGTCCACCTGTAAGCAGAAGAGAAATACACTTAAAAAAAAACAGAGCATTGGAAAGGCAAAAGACATTACAAAAATGGGTTTTCAAAAAGAAAAAATTAAAAGGGATCCTATTTTCATGCCATTGTGTTATTAAGTAAATCCAAAGAGCCAAGGAGAGAGGAAACATGATTTCTAAGTGTCATCAACCGAAACATAGGACAACGTTGTGCTTCTGGAGGTTTTGGACCAACGCTGTGCTCTGGGGAAGTGGTGTTGCCCTCCTAGCCTGGCACTACGCTCCTAGCATTTTCACACAGTGCAAAATAACACTAGCGTTGTGCTCCTCGACTGTCATCGTACTCCTGTAGTTGGTGCTGCGCTTTGACCAGCAAAGCCCAAAAGCACTCCAAGCATCCAAATTTTTCCAAGTTGCTTCCATACTTGCTCTTAGCAAGTAAGTACTATCACTCCTTCTATTGCTTAGTGTGCACATGTGAAGATTTCCTTGGTTTTTCATCCTCAAATTTAAAACCCTAATCTCTATTTCAAAACTCTAGTTTTCCTACCATTCATTTCATAAGCTAGAACCCTTATTCCATTAATGCTATCACACTCTATTACCCACTTATCACTCCCCATACTCCCTCCCTCATACATTTTTCCCACACTTCATCCATGTCATTACCCATACCACCATCCATACATTACCACTGTGCAAACTAAGGGAAACATCGACAGAGATAGTGATCAAGAATATGAGGAGGAAACATTTAGTGATAGTTCTATAGAGAGGCATAGGCAACATAGGAAGCCCCATAAAGGAGGAAAAATCATCAGAGAGGAGCCCACTAGTTTGAGAGATTTACAAGCTTCCCCACTTGTAGTTTCTTATTTCAAACATCAAGCATGTTTTGAATTTTGGGAAATGGTGGAAAGAGTTCAGTTTCACCATGAGTTGGCCAAACTTTTCATGACTCATTTACATAACAATGAGGAGACACTTGCTGGAGTAACCTTTACAATATCACTAGCTGTCATTTTAGAGGCCAATAGAATCCCTAATGTTGGAGAAAAATGGTACAAGGGACATGACCTTGATGAGGACTACTATGAATCTTACATCAAGACTCAATACAGAAACCAGGTGAACAGGCTTTTCCCCTTTAAATTTTTGGAGAATAGGTATGTTCCTTTGATGAGGATTATCATCAAGTATTTCACTTGTGAAGGCAGATTCTCCCGGTTGTATGCTTATCATATCAAACTCCTCATGCAATTAACCAGGGTAAGATTGATGAATCTCCCATATTTCTTGTTTAGAAATATTGATAATATAGCTCACATTGTGCGGAAGAAACCATACCCATAGCAGTTGAACAACATCTATCATTACTCTTTTATCAAAATCATTGTTCTTCACATTTGAGTCTTCTTAACATTCCTTAGGAGACTTTCATTGCTCATGAGAGGTTCAAAGGTCCACAGATACCTTCACCAATGCATCAAGAAGAAGGTGGGCCTTCTATCCCCGGAGAAATAAGGGAAGAGCTCAAGGAAACAAAAATTGATGAGGTGCCAGTGTACTTAACATATTAGAGAGGGACAAGGAGACTTTTTGCAGCTACTAGGCAAGTGCTTGCTCCACAAGGTGTGGAATGAGCCTTGCCTTCGTGATGCAGGAACATCTAACCCCTCCTTAACTAAAGAGGAATCGGAAGCTGAGGGAGGAGGACGTGCACAACGAAACTGAACAAAGGGAAGATCTGCTCTTAAATTGATTTAAAATGAGAGATTTAAGTAAGTTGTTGAGTGATTTCAGGAGAGATTTTGTGGATCTTAACTGATTCATGCCTTGTAAATACTTTATAAGAAAGTATGTATGCGTGAGATGGAGGGGAGGAAAATACAATGTAATCGGTGTGGATTATTTGGCTAAGGCTACAATGCCTTAGATTTAGGTGATTTTTTGGATATAATCGAAACTATATTCTATGTCGAATTCTGGATGTCGAGTTATGGGTTTTCGTAATTTAAATCTATGAGTTAATTTCTATGTTGTGAGCCTATTGATCGACCAGCGATCAGTCATAGGATCGATGGAGATCCAAAATAATGTTTAACTATTCTGTATGAGTGTTCTGTTGAAAGCGCTGTTGTAAACGTGTGTAGGAATGCTATTATTGGTATTTGACTTTTGAATAAAACTTGTGTTGTGAAATTGACAATCGACATTGATCAGTTCAGGATCAAGGGCAATCTAATTATCATGAGTCTGTTATATGTGATTGTTTATTGAAGACAACGTATAGCGCAAAGGAAGATCCGATTGCAATCGCATTGGATTTCCGATTGACTCGGATCAGAACTGTGGAATGATATCACATCGGTTTGTTGAAACTGCCGATTGTTGGAGATTGCCGATTAGAGAAATGTGTGAACCATCAGATCAACCAGATCTGGGGTGTAGTCATATGTATAGAATCTATGTCTTTAAAAGGCATTCAATCGTTGTGTTTTTAAATGGCGATAAAGGGATCAATGATATTTATAGAGGTGGTTGTATATGTTTTGAAATCAATATATTCATGTGTATTTGTAATATGTATGGTCGCGGGGTTTTAATTCTTAGCATGTATATTGTATGCTTATGATGGTTATAATTTACAAGGCTTAAACCCTAAAAACACTTCCGATGGGACTTAGTGGGCCATAACCCACAGGCCCAAGTTCGAGATTTTTACATGAAAAGGGATTTTGGGCTTACCCCAAGATTTATTTTCATCAAGTGGTATCAGAGCAGGGAAAGGATTTCCTGCGAGAAGGAAGAAGAATGCAAGAAGAAGGGGAAAGAGGTACGGTTGTGTTAAAGCTTGAGCATTTATGATCTTACCATCGTGTAGATGGCAGCAGTGGGAGGTGAGAAGATTTGCAGCAGCCTAGAGTAAGGTGTGCTCAATTGGTTCCAGAGGAGAGAACCAAAAGGATGCCAAAAGACCGAGTGTGGAGGGCTTGGTGAGGTATCGTGTAACAGAGGAGACAGTTACTGCAGAGGTTGGTTGCACCTCACAGAAGATCATTCCACTGAATAATTGCAGTGAGTAGAATTGCTAAAGACCAGGAGAAGCATATGACCAGGAGGTCATAAAACGTTTTGTACCTCAGGAGTCTGATGCAGGAGCATCTAACCCCTCCTTAATTAAAGAGGAATCCGAAGCAGAGTGAGGAGGATGTGGACAGTGAAACTGAACAAAGGGAAGATCTGCTCTTAAATTGATTTAAAATGAGAGATTTAAGTAAGTTGTTGAGTGATTTCAGGAGATATTTTGTGGATCTTAACCGATTCACGCCTTGTAAATACTTTATAAGCAAGCATGTATGCATGAGATGGAGGGGAGGAAAATACAATGTAATCGGTGTGGATTATTTGGCTAAGGCTGCAATGCCTTAGATTTAGGCAACTTTTTGTATATAATCGAAACTATATTCTATGTTGATTTCTGGATTTCGAGTTATGGGTTTTTGTAATTTAAATCTATGAGTTAATTTCTATGTTGTGAGCCTGTTGATCGACTAGCAATCAGTCATAGGATCGATGGAGATCAAAAATAATGTTTAAATGTTCTGTATGAGTGTTCTATTGAAAGCGCTGTTGTAAACATGTGTAGGAATGCTATTATTGGTATTTGACTTTTGAATAAAACCTGTGTTGTGAAATTGACGATCGACATCAATCAGTTCAGGATCGAGGGTGATCTAATTATCGTGAGTCTATTATATGTGATTGTTTATTGAAGACAACGTACAACGCAAAGGAAGATCTGATTACAATCGCATTGGATTTTTGATTGACTCGGATCAGAACTGTGGAATGATATCACATCGGTTTGTTGAAACTTCCAATTGTTGGAGCTTGCCGATTAGAGAAATGTGTGAACCATTAGATCAACCAGATCTGAGGTGTAGTCATGTGTATAGAATCTCTGTTTTTAAAAGGCGTTCAATCGCTATGTTTTTAAATAGTGATAAAGGGATTAGCGATATTTATAAAGGTGGTTGTATATGTTTTGAAATCAATATATTCCTGTGTACTTGTAATATGTATGGTCACGAGGTTTTAACTCTTAGCATGTTTATTGTATGTTTGCGATGGTTATAATTTAAAAGGCTTAAACCCTAGAACGCTTTCGATGGGACATAGTGGGCCATAACCCATAGGCCTAGGTTCGAGATTTTTACATGAAAAGGGATTTTGGGCTTACCCCAAGACTTCTTTTCATCACTTCGTAATCAGTCCACAGGCAAATGTTTGCTCCACAAGGTGTGGAAGGGGCTTTGCCTTTGTCATCGAAAAAACAGGTACAGGTTGAGCAGTTGAGCAAAGGCAAGGAAAAGGTGCAGGAGGATGACCTTGGTGATGAGGATGAAATATATTTTGATCTCATTGAACTGAGGAGCTACAACAAGACTTTACTCATCATGGAGTTGACATCATTGACTTGGGATCTCAGGATGAAGAAACTCTCAAGGATATCATCATTCAAGAGAGGGAAGCTCAAATAAAAGCTTTGGAAGATAATTTAGAGAGAGTCAAGTCCATCATCAAATATCTAGAACAGGAAAACAAACAATTGAGTGACAAGCAAGTCCTCATGGAGCTGAAAATGATCAAAGAAAACAGGTAAATGGCTAAAGAGGCTCATGTCACATTTACTCCTATTGAGCAAGAAATTGAAAATGATAGGGAAACCTGGCTTGAGAGGGTCAACATACATCTTGAAGGACTAATTGAGAAGGCCAACAGGGATAAGAAAATGCTTCACCACATGGCCTACCATTACATGACCCGCAACAAAATCTGTAACATGAGGATTAGAAACTTGAAGGCAAGGCTAAGGAGATATTTGGAAGGCAAAAATAAGAAACATAAATTGAGAATGTTAGCTGAAGCCTCCCTAGTCCATCAAAGCAGGTGATGGTGGTGTTCCATGCCAAATTTGGGCAAATTTTAGAAAGTTTTTGCATTTTTGGAATTTTGTAATTTTTAACACAGAAATTTTGCCCTGAAGCGCAGTGCCACCAATGCTATGCTTTCTCTTGGAACATCATATGAAGAAATGGTTTACATGTTTTGATTCAAAATTATGAGGACATACACCCTGCAAATTTTCATAATTTTTGGAGCAGATCTGGTCCACCAAAAGGTCCAAAACCTACCAAAAAATAACCTTTCTGCTGAGTCTTTTTGGACACACAGATGTAGTCTTGGGAGATTCAAGTTTTTAGGGAGAAAATGACCTCCAAATTCAAAAATTCTAGGTGATCCAGAAACTAGACTTGAAGACCTTTCAAATGAGATATCATGGGCTCAATTGTGTTGTGGGGAAGGCCTCCAAACGCATGTGGAAATCAGCACTGTACTTATTGACTTTTTGCTCAGAAAACAATAATTTACCTGTTTTGACTGTAAATTGGATTTCTCTCTTCGCATGGATGATTTCACTTGTGTAATTAATGACATGGAAAGTAAATGTAATAGTAAAATAGTGTTAGAGGGTAGATTCATTAGTTAGAGGTGGTTTTGAGGCAAATGAATCTGTTTCCACCTTTTTAGAGGCAAGTTGTTTAGCTTCCTATATTCTAGTTCTTTGTTGGGAAATGGTTTAAACAACCCCTCTTATCATGGATTCGACACTTGAAGGTTAGGATGAGTAGTTTATATGTCTATATTATGTTTCTTCTTGGTCATTTGCTTGGGTTGGATTCAGCTATATGCTCATGTACTGAACACCTATCATTTTGTAGCAGTTGTGGCCGAAAACTATTAAAGTTCCAGCTATTATGGGATACCTATGGTATGGCCTTTAGCATGTGTTTCTTCTTTTGTTAATATGTTCTCATGTTATTTATGTATTCCTCTTTCATATAATTGCATCTAATTGGTTTTTTTCAAGTCATAAAGGTGGAATACATTAGGTTTTAATTCTCTGCCTTGGGAAAACACCAGTGTTTCATGTTTTCTCTTCTATTTAGGAAGGATTCTTGGCTTTCTCAAGCCCTTATTAGATCCTCACTAGTCTAGCCTTTGACCCCATCAAGCTTTAAGGTGCTGAAGATCATGCCTACCTTGCCCCACAAAATCCCTTGCAATTTTGACTTAGTTTCCCATACCCAAATTGCCTAGCTCCTCATGATCTGGCAAAAACACCAACAAATTCAATCAAACCCCTCAAGCTACTATACCTAGCATAAAATATTGTTCCTAATCCATTCATCTTGACTGACATCCATAAGGAGAGAGTCCTTTGTCGGCCTGGTAGGGCTAGCTACCAGGTTAAGCTTGGTTTGTGGTTACCCTAGAATTGCCTCCATTCAGCCTAAGGTCAATCTAGGCGATAACATAGTGGCAACCATACTAGGGAAGTAATTTTATGTTCCCCAGTAAAATGTATCAATTTTAGATCCGATTGTTGATGGTGGACAATGATCAAACACCGGAAGGAAGAAATCATTCACCTGTCAACTCTAAATTAGTTTCGAGATCAGATCCAAGGACTCCACTAGATGATGAAACCGACTGACAGAAACATGAAAGGACAAAATGGATAGATCAGTTGATGAAGAGGATGTCAGTGTTAGGCTTTTCACTCTTTCTTTGCAAGGAAAAGTCAAGAGTTGGTTCATAACCCTACCTGATGCAAGCATCTTAGATTTCCAATAGTTCATCAAAGTTTTCCTCAACAAGTGGGTGGTCAGGTAGAACCCTTTCTTGATTCTAGAAGAGTATAACTAGTTGAAAAGACAACTAGGGGAGACAATACAACAATTTTCTGCCAGATTTAACCAATTTTATTGTTCGATGCCTGTTAATATAAGGCATCCTCCTGGATCCACTTTCTTACACTACCTGGATGCCTTTGATCCAGAAATGGAGTTCTAGATGAGGGAAAGGAACCTTGCAACACTTGAAGAGATGCAAAATAGTGCAGTAGATGTAGAGGCTAATCTGCTGATCAGAAGGGCAAAGTTGAAGGAAGAAAAGATGAAGAACATAGATCTAGAAGAATAGCCATCTTTAGAGGTAAAGCTCCACATTTTGGTAAGCGTAGTCGAAGAGATGATGCAAAAGATCACCACAAGGAATGAGTATGTTGTTCAAGACCATGGATCGTAGATTAAAGAACAAGTGGATGACCCAAAACATTTTCTTTCTTATCCTAGTTGTCATAGATTTGATAATGATTGTTTTATAGGTCATCTTGGAGAAGAGAGATGTGTTGATATGACATGTATGCTTGATGATGTCTTTTATACTAATGATTTCCCTAAGTTTGATCAATACGATGATGATTATGTTCTCGAAACAGAAGCTAGTCTTATAGACAAATCAGCAACTGGTTTGTGGAAGGGGGAAGTTCACTTTTAGCTCAAATACAATGATCAGCCATTACATATCAGCCATGGCAGTGAGGAGAAAAGTGCAGAAAATTTTGAAGTAAGTGAATGATCTTTGCCTTTTGTTTTACTTCGTTTCAGTTCATCAGAGACAACTTTCATGCAATCAACAATCAACCATCGATACGTTTTGATCTTGACCATCTATAGGGAAATCGAATCCTTGTTCATGAGTTCTCATATATATATTTGCAACCCCCGAATGCCATTGATTGTCAAGTTGTAGATGAAGACTTGGAAGTTGGAACATATGATCAAATGATGCAAGATGATTTCGTACCATTCTGTTTTGAATCATTTCAGTCTTTGAAGGGAAATTTGGATAGTATATCTTCAAATGAGTAGCATATAGAAACTCATGCAATCTCATTAGAACCAATAGAAAATGGGTTGCAATAGTCCTTTCAAGTTTTTCACGATCCAACAGTTGATGTGTTGGATGATGTATGTAGTCAAAATCCTTCTTCATTAGATAACTATGAGCTTGAAAAAATTATTGATGCAAACTTGATCCAGCAACCGGTTTCTTTGTCATTTTCAGCAGGAGCCTTGTCACAAATCTCAGATGAAAGTTTGCATTCATGGTATAAGAAGAAGAAAAGTAATCCATTGGATTTGCTAAGTGCCAATGCACATGAATTTCAAGATCCTTATGTAATATTTTTGGAGTCAGATGGAGCATCCATATTATTCAATCTAGGAAAATTTGGATCTGTTTACAAGTTTTCATAGGAGTCGCATTTTAGTAGTTCTCTCTTGTTGTTCACAAACAAGCACTTATAGAGAATTAAAATAGCAGCCAGAATGCTTTCTTGGTTGCATTGGTTGTTTCATTTCACTTGATCAGGTGAGGAATGGATCACTTAGAGTAGGGTGTGATTAATAAGCTCACAAAAGTGAGCATGGTTTAGTCAGTTTCAGAGTTAGTTTGTGTCGTCAAGTCACCAATTTTCAGTCAGCTATTTCAGATTGAGATTCTATTTTACTCCATGCCCAATGGATAAGGCTACTAGGTCTATGGTGTTCTTGGAACCTCCAAGGAGCCACCATTCCCATTGGAGCCAATGTTAGTGTCAGTGTCTTCACACTGCCATCAATGATCAAAATCTACTCTTTTGCATTTCATAGTACAGGTCCCATATTGATGAGTTTGCATTCCATTAGGTCATGGATTCATTGATGGTAGGGTTTTCTTCAAATTTTTCCCTCATGATCTGTATTTGTTGATCTTCTTTCATATGTTGCAGTCATGGCTCATATTCACTTTGAAATTCATTTCATTAGGTCTTAGGGTTTGGTCTCATTAGGTTTTGGGGTTCCACCATGGTCAAGTCCAATAATTACATGCCAATAATGGTTAGCAAGGATATGAGGAGACTAATAATGATTGTTAAAATCATAATTTATCAGTTTGAGACCTGAATGTAGTTCTCACCTCAAAACGTGTTTTGAGGTGAAAACAGAGTATTATTGTTTTTATATTTCTTCATGATGTAATTTTATTGTTTCTATATGTAATATTTGTTCCCAAGCTCCTCCTAAACTTGTGATGTTGCCAAGAATCCGCCACTACCAAAAAATCAAAGTGATCTAGAGCATTAGTCCACTTGTAAGCAAAAGAGAAATACACTTAAAAAAAAACATAGTATTCAAAAAGACAAAAGACATTACAAAAATGGGTTTTCAAAAAGAAAAAATTAAAAGGGATCATATATAAACTCATTCTTTCCTATTTTCATGCCATTGTGTTATTGAGTAAATCCAAAGAGCCAACGAGAGATCAAACACGATTTATAAGTGTCATTGAGTGAAACAGAGGAAAGTGCTATGCTTCTGGAGGTTTTGGATTGATGATGTGCTCCTGGAAAGTGGCACTCCACTCCTAGCCTGGCACTGCACTCCTGGCATTTTCACACAGTGCAAAATAACACTGGTGTTGTGCTCCTGCACCAGTGCTACACTCCAGTAGCTGGCGTTGTGCTTTGACCAACAAATCCAAAAAGCACTCCAAGCATCCAAATTTTGCCAAGTTGCTTCCATATTTTCTCTTAGCAAGTAAGTACTATCACTTCTTCTGTTTCTTAGTGTGCACATGTTAATATTTCCTTGGTTTTTCATCCTCAAAGTTAAAGCCCTAAACTCTATTGAAAAACCATATTTTTCCTACCATTGATTTCATAAGCTAGAACCCTTATTCCATTACTTCTATCACACTCTATTACCCACCCATTACTCCCCAAACTCCCTCCCTCATACATTTTGCCCACACTTCCTCCAAGTCATTGCCCATAACACCTTCCATACATTACCAATGTGCAGACTAAGGGAAACATGGACAAAGACAATGATCAAGAATATGAGGAGGAAACATTTAGTGATAGTTCTATAGAGAGGCATAGGCAACAAAGGAAGCCCCATAAAGGAGGAAAAATCATCAGAGAGGAGCCCACTAGTTTGAGAGAATTACAAGCTTCCCCACTTGCAGTTTCTTGTTTCAGACATCAAGCATGTTTTGAATTTTGTGAAATGGTGGAAAGAGTTCAGCTTCACCATGAGTTGGCCAGACTTTTTGTGACTCATTTACATAACAATGAGGTGACACTCACTGGAGTAACCTTTACAATATCACCAACTGTCACTTCAGAGGCCACTAGAATCCCTAATGTTGGAGAAAAATGGTACAAGGGTCATGACCTTGGTGAGGACTACTATGAACCTTACATCAAGCCTCAATAGAGAAACCAGGTGAAGAGGTTTTTCCCCTTTAAATTTTTCAAGAACAGGTATGCTCCTTTGATCAAGATTATGATCAAGTATTTCACATGTGAAGGCAGATTCTCCTAGTTGTATGCTTATCATATCAGAATCCTCATGCACTTCATCAGGGTAAGAATGATGAATCTCCTATATTTCTTGTTTAGAAATATTGATAAGACAACTCACATTGTTCGGAAGAAACCATACCCTCAGCAGTTGAACAACGTCTATCATTACTCTTTGATCAAAATAATTGTTCTTCACCATCTGAGTCTTCTTAACATTCCATGGGAGACTTTCATTGCTCATGAGATGTTCAAAGGTCCACATATCGCTTCACCAATGCATCAAGAAGAAGATGGGCCTTCTAGCCCTAAAGAAATAAGGGAAGAGGTCAAGGAAACCAAAACTGCTAAGGTGTTAGTGTACTTAACATATCAGAGAGGCATAAGGAGAATTTTTGTACCTGCTAGGCAAGTGTTTGCTCCACAAGGTGTGGAAGGGGCCTTGCCTTTGACATTAATCCACAGGCAAATGTTTGCTCCACAAGGTGTGGAAGGGGCTTTTCCTTCGTCATTGACAAAATAGGTACAAGTTGAGCAATTGAGCAAAAGAAAGGAAAAAGTGCAGGAGGAATATCTTGGTGATGAGGAGGAAAGATATTTTTATCTCACTAAGAATGAGGAGCCACAACAGCACTTTACTCATCATGGAGTTTACATCATTGACTTGGAAGCTCAGGATGTAGAAACTGTCAAGGATATCATCATTCAAGAGAGGGAAGCTCAAATACAAGCTTTGGTAGACAATTTAGAGAGAGCCAAGTTCATCATCAAATATGTAGAATATGAAAACAAACAATTGAGTGACAAGAAAGTCCTCATGGAGCTTCAAATGATCAAAGCAAACGAGCAGATGGCTAAAGAGGCTCATGTCACATTTACTCCTATTGAGAAAGAGATTGAAAATGATAGGGAAAATTGGCCTGAGAGGGTCAACATACATCTTGAAGGACTTATTGAGAGGGCCGACAGGGGTAAGAAAATGCTCCGCCACATGGCCTACTATTACATGACCCACAACAAAATCTGTAACATGAGGATTAGAAAATTGAAGGCAAGGCTAAGGGTAGCTTTGGAAGGAAAAAAGAAGCAAGATAAATTGAGAATGTTAGCTGAAGCCTCCCTATTCCATCAAAGCAGCTGATGGTGGTGTTCCATGCCAAATTTGGCCAAATTTTGGAAAGTTTTTGCATTTTTAGAATTTTGTAATGTTTAACACAGAAATTTTGCCTAGAAGTGCAGCGCGACTGGCATTGCGCTTTTTCCTGGAGCATCAGATGGAGAAAAGGTTTAAATTATTGGATTTATAATGATGATGACATGCACCCTACAAATTTTCAGAAGTTTTGGAGCAGATCTGGTCCACCAAAAGGTCCAAAAACTACCAAAAAATGACCTTTCTGCCTCTTTTTGGACGCACAGAGGTAGTCCTGGGAAATTCAAGTTTTGAGCGGGAAAATTACCACGAAATTAAAAAATTATAGGTTTTCCAGAAACTAGACTTGAATACCTTTCCAATGAGCTATCATGGGCTCAATTTGGTTATGGGGAAGGCCTCCAAACAGAAGTGGACATTGGCATTGCGCTTATGGACCTTTTGCTCATAAAACCAAAATTTACCTGTTTTGACTGTAAATTGGATTTCACTCTTCTCATGGATGATTTAATTCATGTAATTGATGACATGGCAAGTAAATTTAATAGTAAAATAGTGTTATAGGGTAGATTCATTAGTTAGAGGTGGTTTTGAGGCAAATGAATATGTTTCCACCTTTTTAGAGGCAGGTTGTTTGACTGCCTATATTCCAGTTCTTTGTTGGGAAATGGTTGAAACAGCCCCTCTTATCATGGATTCGACCACTGAAGGTCATGATGCATAGTTTATATGTTTATTTTAGGTGTTTTCTTGGTCATTTGGTGGGGTTGGATTCAGGTGGATTCTCATGTACTGAACACTTATCATTTTGTAGCAGTTGTGGCAAGAAACTAATAAAGTTGCAGCTATTTTTATGGGATACCTATGGTATGGCCTTTAACATGTGTTTCATCTTCTGTTAATATGTTCTCATGTTGTTTATGTATTCTTCTTTCATATAATTGCTTTTGATTGGTTGTTTTCAAGTCAGATAGCTGGAATTCATTAGGTTTTAATGCTCTGCCTTGGGAAAACACAAGTATTTCATGTTTTCTCTTCTGTTTAGGAAGGATTCTTGGCTTGCTCAAGCCGTTCGTAGCTTCTCACTAGTCTAGCCTTTCACCCCATCAAGATTTAAGGTGTTGAAGATCATACCTACCTTGCCCCATAGAATCCCATGCAATTTTGACTTAGTTTCCCAGACCCAACTTGCCTAGCTCCTCCTAATCTGGCAAAAACACCAACAAATTTAATCAAAACCCTCGAGCTATTATACCTAGCATAAAATCTTATTCCTGATATAGTCATCTTGATTCAGATCCATAAGGAGAGAGCCCTCTCCTAGCTTGGTAGGGCTAGCTACCAGGTTAAGCTTGGTTTATGGTTACCCTAGAATTGCCTCCATTCAACCTGAGGTCAATCTAGGTGATAACAAAGCCAAGAAAGCATTTCAGCGAAGCAGGAAAGCCATCGTTGAAGCTCCTACATTGGTCAGCCCCAATTTCAGCAAGGATTTCTTCTTATACACTTTTGTTTCTGATGTTTCATTTGCCACAATACTCACTCAGAAAAACAACAAAGGCAACGAAGTCCCTATTTCTTATATGAGCTCTAATCTCCAAGGGGTAGAACTCAACTACCCCGATGTGGAGAAACAGGGCTTTGCAATTTTCAAGGCTGTAAAACATTTCCGCCATTATTTACTAAAGGCCAGGACCAAAGTCATCATCTCCCATCCTACTATAAGAGCCCTCTTCGTGCAGAAGGAAATGGGTGAATGAAGAGGGAACTGGATAACCACCCTTCCAGAGTTTGACCTTGAGGTAAAAGAAGCACAGATAGTTCAAGTGAAGGGACTTTGTAGGCTAGCGGTAGAAGCCTTGGTGGACAAAGAAGGGGCATCCGAAGAACCAGAAACACCGAACATGCAATATGCACAAATAGAACTCAGGGAAGATCCCTTATGGATTAAGGAAGAGATGATGTATGAGCGAGAGATGCCAGAAGCCCTTTTGGACCCTGAGTTGTGGTACTCAACATACACTTCTATCTAGTGCAAGGTTCGTGTCTTGGACACATGGATGCATCATAGAGGAGAGAACTCAAATTGAAATCCAATCAATATCATTTGGCCAACAACATCTTGTACAGAAAAAATCATGATGGAATCTGGCTGAGGTGTTTGGAGAAGGATGATGCCAACCATGTACTGAAATAAATGCACGATGGCCTAGTAGGTGGTCACTACGGCGGAGAGACCATCGCTCAAAAAATATTAAAATCTGGGTATTATTGATCCACAATGTTGAGAGACTCGCATAACCACACTCGCAAATGCAAGGTGTGTCAAACTGTCGTAGGACGAGAAAGAAAGCCTATTGTTCCCCTCAAGCCTGTTATGGTTTATCGACCATTCTAGCAATTGGGCCTAGACATCATAGGTGAGATCACTCCAAACTCTTCATAGTAGCATAAGTATACACTCACAGTGACTGATTACTCCACCAGCTGGACCGAAGCCATCCCGCTTCGGAAGGTGAACAAAGATGAGGGAATATCATTCATTAAGAAATTCATTATCAACAGGTATGGCATCCCTGACACTCTCATATTTGATAACACTTCCTACTTTTCATCACTGAAATTGACTAAGTTTACGATTGATAAATCAATCGACATAAGATATGCAACAAACTATTACCCCTAGGGAAATGGAGTTGCAGAGTCTTCAAATAAAAACCTTATATGCATATTCCGCAAGTCTGTCACTGACAACCAGAGGAATTGGCATAGCGCCCTAACAAATTCCCTTTGGGCCGATAGGATCACCCATAAAGTGGCCTTAGGAAACTCCCCATACTTCCTCACCTATGGATAGAAAGCCATCTTGCCTCCAAACCTTACCCTTCCCTGCTTAAAGCTCTCCCAAGATTCAAGAGGAACCCCTTTAGCCTTGCTTTAAGAAAGGATCAACCAACTGATGAGGCTGGAGGCACTAAGAGATAAAGCCAGAATTAAATTCAAAAATCACCAAATGATTGTAAGAAATTGGTTTGATCATCATCTGGCAAGAGATAAAAATTTCCAAGTAGGGGAGCTAGTCTTGAAATGGGACAAGCTAAGTGAGCCAAAAGGAAAACACATGAAATTCCAACACTTATGTGTGGGCCCATTCCAAGTTGCTGAAAAAAATGGTCAAGGAACTTATAGGTTGAAAATGTTACAGGGAGAGATTGAAAAGCTCCTTGTTAATGGCCAGCATCTGAAAAAATACTTCCAGTAGCCACCGCATGGTGGCTACCTCCTGAGTAGGTTAGAGTTCATTTCATTTTTCTTTTAGTTTAGTTGTATTTCTATATTTTCTTTTTGTTTTTTGCAACGCTTATTTTCTTGCTGTTTTGAATCACAACCCTTTCTTAGCCAACTGATTTTAGTCCTCCAGCCTCATTTTACCTCTCAGATTTTCCCTCATTCACCACATTTAGCCTTTCCTTCCCTTATTAACCTGCTTATAATTATGTTGTTTCTAAACCCATCATTACCTTCCAAATCAAACAAATTTTCAATCATCCCATGAGAACTTGAAAAACCATTGTGGAGTTCAAACCAAAGCTACTCATTAGCATCTGTTGAGAACTGGGTAAGATTCGTTGATAACCTAGATATCTGAAGCATGCAGGGACATCTTTATAAAACAAAATGTGTAACTACAACTGGACTGGCATGGAGGAACACTACATTTTTAATCCCACTCAAACCTAGCCTATACTTTCTTGTAAAGGGTTGCAATTATTCTCCACTGGTCCCATCCACCACACTAAATTCTCCAATACCTGTCATCTACAGGTATATCTCCTTTCATGGGACATGCTCACTGTCATACACCCTATGGAAAATCCAATTGTTCTCTAGTCCTTGTGCCTGAAACTGGAAGAACTTATTTAAAAGAAAATGAAATGTCAAGTCCTTGTGCCAATCTAGAAGGATGGGTTGTTTGGGAAGCCGGTTAGAGTAGGGCTATTGCTCGGCTCAAAGTACCGGTTGACACAGCAATCCCAACCTTGCTTAATTTCTTTAAAAATACAGCATGATCCATGACTATGACCCATTCAATCATATGAAAATATAGCACTGTAATTCTTATACAAAGTGCAGATAAACATATCAACATAAAGAGCTGAGGTACACACCTAAAATAGGTATTGGCAGACCAGTGATGGCCCTAAAAGGATATCAAAAGTTGGAAATAGGTAAGGGAAGGTCAATAAATCCCATAATACTACCATTGGAGAATGTCTGTCAAAACCCCATCAGTCAGTAGAAGCTATTTGTCTTTATCCCACCTAAAGCAATTAATGTTGAAGTGGAACCCATGCCCATCCAATCTGTACAGTTTGCATTTCAAGTTTATCTTAATACTCTGATGTGTTATTGATCCAAGGTTTATTTGGAAATAGAGATAACTGGTTCGCCCAATGGTTCAACATTTGTTGTCGCCACAACCACCACCCTATTAAAACTTGCCCTGGTAGCAATTTTGAATGGGTCCCCTAGAAATCTGATCTCCCATCTCTCTGAATGACTTGTTTCATCCCAGTGATTTAACTCTATCACAAGTCAAATTTTCAATTCATAATGGTTGAGCCCCTTGAATAAATCTCGACTGCATGGTTCATTCATGACCCAACCTAGCCCTTCATTCATTCCCTTCATCATGACTTTTCAAATCCTCATAACCATCCATAGTACATTTATGCCCGCATGCATAATCACCCCCACCCTCACTATAGCCATTTGAGTACTTAACACACAAAACCTTCTATTGCACCTCATTTCCATTTTAACTCTTTGTAATGAAAGACTTCACTAACATGCATAAATATTCCCTTTTTCACTTATCACACTCAACCTTGGCACAAAACACATACCATAAGACACCGGACCTGATGGCATTATAAACCACAATATATACATATGTCGGATCTGAAGCCTCCTCACATATCGCAATTAGCCAAGGTCTAAGGCTTATATATATAAAATGCACTGCTATACTCTGGACTCGACGACACTATTAACCATACTTCATACATATGTCGGGTCTGGGGCCATATCGCATATCGTATATCGGCGGAGCCTGGGCCTTATACACAATGTGCGCGGTGATATGGCGGACCCGTTGGGCTTATATTATTATATATATATATATATATATATATATATAATATATATATAATATATATATTTTCGGGTCCGAAGGCATATCGCATATTGCTTATCAGCGGAGCCCCGGGCTTGTTTATATTGCAATATTCAATATGCCAGACCCGAAGATAGTTATAGGCCCTGATACATAAAATTTGAGGTCTGGCCTAAGTGACCGAGTGGGATTTTCTTTGTATTCCCATGTTTTCCAAATTTCCCAATATAAAAAAGGGAGCGGGTTTTTAGTGTAATAGATGCACCTGTGGAGTCCCGATAGTGTAATCGCACATTGGGGAAGTGGAAGGCATGGGTACTGTGACCTGCTGAGGGTCCAATACTCGATTGAAATTAAGTAAAGCCCTCGAAAACTGTGCCAAGCCTATGGATTAAGTGGGAAAATTGTGTGTTAAGTGTGTTTTGTGCGTATATCCTTTTCTTTCACACTTGGTCCCCGTAGTTTTATAAAAGTGAATAAAGGTGGAGTTTATGTTTCATTTGAACATTTCTGTTATATTGTTCACAATCATGAAGCTAATGACAACTATCTCTATAGGCGAGAAGTAAAGGACGCAAGAGTGGATTCGAATGGTCATGTATGTAGAAGCATTGTGTTTTGAGATCTGGCCTCAGGCATTCCAGGTGGGGATCCCACACGTCGAATGTGCATTCCGAAAGCAAAGTTGTCCCGGTTTTCATCATGGGGAGGCAACACACAGTCACCCTTTTATCAACATCTGTTCACTTCCTCGGGAAAGGAAGTGCTCCAGCGGATATGCTTTCTACATGTCAGCGGTTATGCTGATGATCCTATCTCTGTATACTCGATTTATATATCAAAAATAGTGGGGGAGATGAAGAGGTAGGGAAGACCGAGAGTCACAGGCTTTTGCATAAGTATTACCTCCGAAGATGAGAAGTGGATTTTTGTTTGGGGAAGAATGGTTTTGGTTTATTGTGAATAAAGAGGATTGTCTACTTCAAGAAGGGGCCTTTAGTTTTTGATTTATTTTCCTTTTATGTCTTTGAAGCAGAGTTTTGCTGAGGGCATAAATATAAATGTGATTTGCGTTTGTGCACATGGATGGCATAATGCTCATGGTTAATCTTGTTTATTTGAATATGATTCAATTTCTTGGTTAACTTATGAGCGATCTCTGGTTCAAAACCATATTAAACACCAGTTGCACATTTATTTGTACAGAAAGGAATGTGTATTCATGTATGAGTAATCTAATTGCAATCAAGCTCTAATACAACCTTTCTCATATATGAACTCAGTAATTGATTCTTTTGGACTTGGAACTTATTCAAGGTGTTTAATCTCTTTTATTATGCTCCTACAAGATAAACTAGAATAGTTAAGCTTAGCATAGGAAAGTAGAAGTAGCGTAGATAGGATTTGATACATATAGGTTAGTTGTTTCCTTTTTTGTTGATTTAAATGAAGTCTTCCTCCAGGGAGAAATCTTTCAACACCTATAATAGTTCACGGGGTCCTTTAAAACTTCTTGAAACTAACCACTGGAAATGAAAGCAGGTCTAGTTGGGGCCTACGATCGAGTTAGTTCCCCTTGCTGGCATAGCAAAAATTCGCCATGTCAATAGGTGCCTAAAAAGAAGTAGAGGGGATTGGTTTCTCCTATAGGTTGGTGCCTACAAATTGATATAATAATAGTTCGGTTCCTCCAAGATCGCTCATATCAAGACATTTTGTGGTTTCCTCCCATTCAGTTTTCCACATATATTTTATATTACTTGTTTAGTTTATGAGATTGATATTTTATGATGTTTGAATGTTTAAATAAGTAAATAAATTCATCATATTTATTCATTTGTCCTCTCTTAGTATAATTGTGAATCCATCAATTAGTATTAGTGTGAGTTCCTTTAGAATAATTCTAACCATTGGGAGGTAAATATTAGAAGGACAAATGGCTAGTAAGGATAATTATTTCTCAAATAGAGCCCCACTCTTTGATGGAGCAAATTACGAATTCTAGAAGATAATGATGAGGGAATATCTGATGTCCCTTAGTGTTGATGTTTCACTTTTTGTGGTAGATGATTATAAAGTTCCAACTATTTCTTCAATAGATAAAAATGAGAAAAAGATTGTAAATAACACAAAAGCAATGAATTCTGTTCTAAGTGGTTTTTTAGATTCAAAAATTATCAAGGTAATGCAGTATGACTTGGTTAAATAATTTTTTAACAACATTCAAGGAATATATTTAGGAGGTGAAAAGGAAAATATGGCTAAGCTTCAAACACATAGAATTAAGTTTGAAATTTTAAAGACGAATGAAGAATAAGACATCGCATGTTTTTTTCTTTATGTAGATGAGGTTGTGAATACTATTCGAGGACTTGGTGGAATAATTAATTAAGTAGTAAATGGTTCTAAAGTGTTTATATCTATTCCTTTAAGATTTAATGTAAATTTATCTACCATTGAGGAAATGAAATATCTAAAAGATATGAATATGGATTAATTACACATAATTCTCACTCATATGGTATGAGAACAAGAAAGGAGAAGTTAGGATTAAAGGAAGTAGGCTTCAAAGCATGAAAGAAAAAAATAGAGCACAAGGACCATGACCATTCTAGCTCTAAAGTATATGAAGAAGAAGTTCAATGGTGAGGAAGCTAAAAATGGGATATAGAAAATAAAAAGGTAAGATACCATTCAAATGTTTTGTGGTAGAATAGGTCATTATGATTTTAAATATCCATATGAAAATTTGGAAGATAGAGATGATGAACAAGAATATAAAGATAGAAGAAAATATCATAAATAAATAAATAAATAAAGGAATATTTCATGAAAATAGGAAAGGAATATCTCTCAAGAAGACAAGTATTTATTCCAAGGAAGATGGCATCTCATTAGAAATAACTGATCAATATGGATCCAATGAAGAAAAAGAATAATTCCTATTAATGGCCATGAAGTCTCAATACATTGATTAGGAGATATCTGATTCAGAGGAAGAAATTCTTAAGGATTCAAAGAAAGAAGAAAATATCAAAACCTACGATTATTCCAACGATATATTATATGTATAAGATGTGCACTCTATTTAAATAGGAATTAACAAAGGAAAATGTATGATAATATTCCATCGTAATTGTAGTAGAATAGACCATATTGTGATTAGATGTACATGAAGTTTTTGGAAAACAATAACGATAAAGAAGAGCATGAAGATAAGAGAAAATACTACGAGTATAAAATGGAAGGATGTGGCTCATCGAAAGGAAGTAATGATCGTGCATCTAATAATGAGAAGAAAAAAATTCCTACTAATTTCCATGGAGGCTCAATACACTGATCAAGAGAAAGTCGATTAAGAAAAAGAAGATGATGATGGAAAGGTATATCTTAAGGGAGAACTTATGTGTAACAGCACAAGTAGAACTAAAATTAATATCAAAAAGGAAAACAATTCTTCAATGAAATTATACCTGTACTTTCCGGCTGCGAAGTGACCACAAGATTTGGGGACGACTCTCCTCCCAACCGTAGGCTCAATTGTGCAGGATTCTTCTACAACTGGCCACCCCCGAGCCCTCAATCAATGACTACTGCCAGTATTCCTAAGTCTTAGTATTCTCCCAAGAGAATGAAGATAGAACCTCAGA